>JAGFZM010004265.1:0-29824 GCA_017657215.1 Limnothrissa miodon
CCAGCGGCATGCGTACACACACACACACACACACACACACACACACAGATAAAGGATTTAGTGCACATCGATCCACCACACCAGCTATCTCATGCTCGGTTTCAGCGTAAGCTCGCTATCTCCTCTTCTCAGACTACAAGAAAAGAGAAATTGACTATTTATTATTTAAAAATAATAACAGCAACAAAGAGAAAAAAAAAACCCTGTCCTGTTTTTAAAGGTCAGATGATGATGTTATGTGGATGATCCAATTCAGATTTACTTTGCATAGCGTCCAGAGGTGCTTATCAATATTGATGGCATTAAACTACAGCGTGGGGTTTGCTAATGTGATTATGGCTCAGTTAAAATAAGGGGATCCCAAAAAAATGCCCTGGAGTATTTTAGGGCTGCTAATCCCTAATTATCCAGTGACCTCCAAGAGAAATAGGGCATAGAGGGAGAATACACACACACACACATGTACACACACACACACGGGACACAGCAAGACTAATAACGAGAGAGTGTTCCACTGTGCCTGTGAAAAGTTCTCTTTCCCCTTCTCTAATTCTGTCCACATTCTTTCATGTTGTTTTTCATGTTGATTCCTAGTTGCTTTTTTTTATTTACAGTACTGTACTGTATGTTTATTGTCATTTTTGTGTTTGCTTTAATTGAATAATACGTCATTATAACATTAACATTACAACAAAGTAAGTAGCTGATTCGTAATTGTGGGTGAAGGCTGGAAGTTTTGGGCCACAGGAATTGATCTGCAGAAAAATGTTCTTTTTCAGACTTTGACCATCCATCATAGGTCTAAAAATAGAGACTCTGATGCCACATCCCTAAATTATCTTTCTTGTCCCATTATGAAAGAATTTGATCCTATGTTTGTCTATTTTTTAAGGACTCTTTTTCATTTGTTTAGCTGGGATTTGCTCTGTCCCTTTTGATTAGTTTTTCCAAAAAGACTAAAATTATCCAAACAGTCCTCCTCTTTACCCTTCATGCATTGCAGTTCTAAATAAAGCCCAGTGCGTGTAACTGTCATGACTTTGATCCTTTTTACTTTGTTTGTGGACTTTGTCCATCATTAATCAACCAATCAAACCCCATCTTTCCATGCTGAAGAGCTCTTTTTTGATTGGCTGGAATTGTTTTTGCAGGACTGTGCGTCTGAACACTGGAGTATGAGTCTAAAGGCACACTGAATAGACAGATGACACAACATCAGTTTAGCAATGCACAGTGGCACACTTCAAACATCACTGTGCCTAAAAGTATCTTGATGTCTTTTTAAGGATGTTTTTAAGAATTTAATATTCATTTTATTCCTTTTCATCTGATAAATATGGTAACAGTAATAGCCCCCAGCAGCCACACATGATAGATTGTGACCTTAAAAGAGAGGCCCTGGTGAGTTTGTATACTGAAAACTTTTTAACATTAATGGTATGAGTTGTGATATCTTATAGTCTTGTCTTATTAACTCCAATCTGCTAGAGCATATTTTTTTCAGTAGCCCAACATGTATGATCCTACTGTCAAGTCTAGAGTGAGTATATATATATAGTATAGAGTATATTTCTTTAGCACATAAAAAGACACTGTTGGATACAAGGACAGACAGGCAAGCATAGATAAAACCATACTGCATTCATAGCACACACACACACACAAACACACAGCTTACAGTCAGACACCAGCACTCTATCAGGCACTATATTAAAATGCTTCTCTCTCACTCTACAAATTCCTGTGCTACAGTCAAGGCCCTCATGTCTATGCTCTTGTGTGTGTGTGTTTGTGTGTAAGGCCCAATCCCATTTCACCCCTTCGCTCTACCCCTTTCCCCTACCCCTCCGTTTTGCGCGTTCACGTGTAGGGGTAGGGGTGTACCAATTTCCGTTAAGACAGAGGGGTAGGGGTAAGTGGTAGGGCTATATACCCCTCCAAACGGAGATTTTTCAGAGGCACACTCCGAACGGAGGGGCATGAGAAATTTCCCAGAATGCCTTGCGAATCTCCAGAAAAGTTCACAAATGTTAGTATTTTCTCCATTATTGATGGTTTAAAATGTTTGATAACCATTGTATTGTCTTAAGTTTAACGTTATTCCAATGTGTAATGGTCCTTTTCTCCATAAAATGCACACGAAAAATCACTAATACAATGAGTAGTGCAACGTTATTTGTGACTTGAGGGATCGGTTGGAGCATTGAGTTGTGAACGAATTGCGAGCGTCCGTGCTAAAAAAGTGTTGCCAACGTAATAGCTGCCGGAGAGTACTGATGATGTATGCGATTGTTGAAGGGGTGTCCCAATTCGTAGGGGTTGACTTTCAAACCCTACCCTTGTTGCTCTGCTTCAAGGGGCAGGGGGAAGGGGTAGGGGAAAGGGGTAGGGGTAGAAATTAGAAATGGGATTGGCCCTAGTGTGTGTGTTTGGTGGGGGGTTTCACTTTGGAGGATTTGTAAAAAGGCTGCTGCCACCTCTCTCTCTCTCTCTCTCTCTCTCTCTCTCTCACGCTACAGCGGCTGCTCTTTCCTTTGCAGCCGGTGTGAGGGCACAAGGTTAAGCCCACTCAAAGAGGAGAGAGATGCTGCTCGCCAGCTAAACGCTGAACAGAGAGAGAAATAGAGAGGGAGAGAGATGGAATGTGGACAAGGGAGAGGTCTGATACCTCTCTTCTGAGTGTCTCACAGATCTGTTTAAAGAGGCTCTTTTCGTGTGTGTGTGTGTGTGTGTGAGAGAGAGAGAGAGAGAGAGAGAGAGAGTGAGTAAGAAGACAGGGTGATAGAGTGAGTGTGTGGGGAGGGCTGCTCTATAAAGCGACGGCAGCAGATGCACTCAAATAACAGGATATATTTGTAGGTGAATGCATGTGTGTGTGTGTGTGTGCATTTGTTTGTGTATGTTTGTGCATTCATGTGCGTGTGAGTGTGTCTGTGTGATCTGTCAGTAGCCTACTGCAGACAATGCAGCCTCACATAAATAGCTGTCATTTGATTTATCTATGCATATGAAGTAAGTGTATTTAGCAGTAGCTGTGTGTATAAGGGATGTAGGAAAAGTTTTATCCCTTGCCTTACTATTTAAGCAGGCAAAAAAAAAAGTGTTGAAGTGACATGGTGATTAGAACTTTAGGTTGCACTCACACTTGGCATGGTTGCCGTAAACCGGGCCCGAGTACGATTGACCCCTACCCCCAACCCCCCCACCCCCTCTGGCCTGCAATCAATGCTATTTTTAAATGCTACATTGTTTTTCAATTGTGGTTGTTCATACTCGTGCATATAGTTGTCCAAAAACGGTTATTGACTTCTCAAGCTCTGCCCGAGTTGCAGTTCTGTAATTTAGTTTGGTGGCCCTCTCACAGCCTCTTGCTAAACAGGTCTACTGCTTTTGTGGCATAACATTTTTCAATAATGTGATGTCACGCGTCCTACATGTGAACCGTGTCCGAGTCCAAGTGAACCGTGCTCTGGCACACCTCTTCCAAGCGGGCCAGGGATGGCTAAACAAACCGCACCCGGGCACGGTTTGAAGCACTCACACTAGTTAAACGAACTGCGCTTTAGTGGTCACATGCACTCGGACACGGTTCAAACTGCCTAGTGTGACTACACCCTTAAAAACAGCCTGAGCTACAATAGCATCTAGAAAAGGATTGCATAACAAGCATCACAATCTACAGGAACACAGAAAACACCATCCAAAATCATCAGCGACCTCTGATCCTCAAAGAGGCATCATTCAACCTCCCAACAACCTCTCTGACTTACATAACAGAAGAATGGCCTTGCGTCAGACAAACAACAAATTATTTTTCTGTTTAAACAAATAAACAAATGAAAAAATAACCAAAGAAAAACATGTACCAGAGAGAGCGATAAATCTGCTGTAATCAGTTGCTGTCCTGTCTTTCCTCAGGGGTCGAGCTGTGACGACATGTATGTGTGTATGTGTCTGTGTAGGACGTCATAGGAGACAACGAGCAGGATCACAGATCACAAGGACAGGACACAAGCGGACAAAAGTGAAAATCCTCTGTCTCCCAAAGGGAGGTCCGTCTATCCACCACTGCATTCTGGGAGTTGTTTTATGCATATTATTAAAGGGGACATATTATACCTCTTTTTAAACAATTTAGAATTGGTCTATGGGCTATACAAATCAAGTTCATGAAGTTCTTTGCACAAAATCACTCTCACATAAATAGATTTCACCAGCTCTATTCTTGCCAGTTTCGGTCTCTCCCAAATTGAGCCGTTTAAGGGCTCTGCCACTTTTAAGCAAATAAGCTGTTGCTGGTCACGCCCCGCCCTGCCCATGAAAAGCCTCCGGCTGCGTGAACTGTTTACGCTGCTCGAAAATTACTGCAAATAGAGCTGGTATCAGACCCCGATGATGAACAAGAGGATCCATCAGCACAAACAGCAAGAATGCAGCAAGCGGTTTCTGAATGTTTAGTCAACTTATTCAATAAACTTATTCAATAAACTTATTTAATAAACGTATTTGTTACCATTGGATCCCTCCTTAGTTGTTAGCCTACCATGTTTAGTTTGCCACAACAATGTAGCCTAATGTAAGGTTATTTTTTAGAAACATAATGCCATCTCTTTACAACACTTAGTATTTGCTAACATTTTAAACTCAACAAAGCTTGAACACGTTCAAGTAATGTTTCATAAAGTGAGGCTACAACTGCTAACGTCAGACTAATGGCTTTTAGACTAACTTGATGGCGCGCCTCCACTGATAACATGATAAACATTTAATTTAAACCTAGACAATATTTTAACAAGCATTAGAAGATGTTCACACTGGGTGGGTTTTTTAAAGTAAAAAACACAGACTCCGAGGCTTTTTCTAGTACAAAAAAAGCACTGGCAGCATTTATCAGTTGATAACTTTTTTTTTACCATGTCATGAACGTGAGCTAATCTCACGTATATTAGCTAACATGCTAACTTTTGAAAGGTCTGAAATTAAGACAACTGGTTACCAAAAAAATCCAAATATGGATGACTTTACTCAATAGATCAATATTATTACACAGTGAAATTGGCAAGTCATATCGCTCACAATGTTAATAGTTGACATCCTCTACCTCGACCGTCTCCTGTTACTGCTGGTTGCCACAGGACGCCAGAGTTTTGATTCCTGACAATGATTGGTCAGCTGTTCCAAAAAGAACGACGTATTTCTCAACTTGAAAAACTGGCGGCAGAGTTTTAAAAAGTGCCCAGGTAGTACGGAGAGAAACATCTCAATCTAAGCAGATAGACATTAGCTTTGGCTAAATGAGTGGGGATTCGACAGGTGCTGGGGTTGGTCTATGCCAATTCCCTTAGTGTAACGTCAGAATAAGGGAGCCATCCAAATGGCTCACAGGAGCATAATATTCTTGACACCAAAGTATTTCTACTAACAGAAGTCAGAAAACGGATGGACGGGTTTTTTTCGCGCTTGGAGAGTTTATAAGAACAGTAAAGGCCCAAATATGAACTCAAAGCCCCGTAAAAAGTGAGTTTTTGCATAATATGTCCCCTTTAAGGCAACTCTGTCTGTGTGGCATTTTATTTTATGACAAATCACAGACACATAGAGATCGGATACATCAATTAGATTATTACCTAATGTAGGCTTGCCTAAAAAAAGATGTGGGATAGTGGCCTAGTTCAGTATCAGACACTCATTTGAAGCTTATGTTGCCCATTTTTGAAAGTGTATGCATTTTCTCTCTTTCAGTTGCAGGGTTAAAAAAATCTCTCTCACGATCTGATATGTGCTGACATTTACAGGCAATTTATATAGCTAATCTTACAACCTTAGCATTTCACTGGTGCTATGGATATGACCAAAATATATAAAGGACCTCCAATGCCTAGACTCTATACAAACATTTGGTTTCTATCTGGTTTTAGCTTATCTAGTCTATAATTCAACAGGGATTCTAGTAGTAGGACATGCATGCTTCCATTATAGTAGTCAGTTAGTGTTTGGCAGAATCCAGAAGTGAATAACACTCTGCTTGAGCTACAGACAGACCAACTGACTTTAATAGTGCACTGTAAGAATAATAATAAGCACCTCAAGCCTGCAAATTGCATTTCAACATGAAATAGCTTTTCTTTCATTTATACTTGGTGTGCACTGTATATGTGTGTGTGTGTGTGTGTGTGTGAGAGAGAGAGAGGTGTTTATGAGAACCTGAATCCATTTTGAGGCCGAAAAAAACAGAGCGTTCCCAGGCTTCGAAAGAAACTGCTGACTGTTTAAACAAGCCAAGACTCAAGGTGTACTAATCCATATTGAACATTATGTTATGTTAGAAAACAAAGGTTTGAGAATGGTTCTTCAGTGCAATATTTCAAGGGTTTTCTTTGAGCTTAGCTGTGTGAGGTGTTGAGACTTCAAATGCTATAGCAGAGACAAGTCTCCTCAACTCTAACTTACTCCTAACACCTTTCATTTTTTCTGATACTCTATCTTACACATACACACACACAGAGAGAGATGGGGGTGGGGGTGCAAGACATCCTTACAAGCCTTTCGTGAGTAAGTCCCAGTGTAATTGGTCTCACAACCCAGCACACACACACACACACTGCACTCCGCTATGGAATGAATACATTAAGTATTCTCATAGAATACAGTCTATGAGTATTCTTTGGGATGAAACAGATTCATTCATTCATTTCTCATAAGGAAGAGTTGCGCTCTCTTTCTCCATCCCTAACTTGGTGTGTAGGTGTGATAGAGGTATTGTGTTTCTATGTGTGTGTGCGTTTGTCTGTGTGAGTGTGTGTGTCTGTGTGCGTGAGTGTTGTTGCTCAAGTGTTGATTTATCACAGCTGATGCTGTCCCTAATGCATTTGCTACAGGACTTAAGAATCTTCAACATTATAAAACTTCTTCTTTTCTTGGTAATCCTTCAGAATCACTTATTTTCAAGACTTCAGCTATCTTTCTCCTCCACCCAAGAAAAAAAAAAAACTGGATGGTATATTTGAAGACCAAGTCTGAGCTGGGTGTTCCTTCAAAACCAAACAAAGGATCTTCTTTTCTTTTCCAATCTATCTGTCAGCACCGAAGCAAACTCTTGTTCTGAACAATGTCAAACTGACCTGAATACTTTTATGTTACTTACACACACACACACACACACACACACGGCACACAGTGTGTTACACTGTGTAACTATGTACTGTGCAGCTGATAGACTAAAACATGTCCTAAATTTTATGTCCCTGAAAATTGCGAGCTTAATAATGGCTTCTGATAAGAGCACGCATACTAGTCTAAATAGCATTGCTGTGTTATCTAATCTTTACAAGCATTCCATCACCCAGATGCTTCCGAAACCCCCTGGTTTTGACAATGACTAAGCACTGCACTAGCAAACCTTCATCAGCAAAGATTATCCTCCATTCATCTGGGAAGATTCTATGTGAACGAAATCCAAATGGATGCTGACTTAGCCCCAGCTACTGCTGATGCAGTATCTCTATCTCTTTCTTTCTTTTCTCTTTTTGCTACTGTTTTCTCCATCCATCAGACTGAGATGTGGTGGTCACCCTGTGGGGCATAGGTGGAGGTGGTGGTGGTGAGGATGGAGTGGTTGGTCCCCTAAACAGAGAAGTGAACGCTGTGTCATACTCTCCTCCAATTACCCACCACAGATGTCTGATCTCCCCACAGCCAGAATCCTCCGCTCATAGCACTCCGACACACAGCAGGAACACCCACACACACACTCACAGGGCCACTGCATCTCAAAAAGAGGATGAGGTGATTTTTCCCTTATCAAGTCCATCTTTGCCAATATCTTTATTGGTATTTCTGCTGCCTATGATGAATATTTGTGCTTCTTCAATCCTTCTTGCCTTCCAAATTTTATCATTCTCTTCCTCTCTATATGCTGCAATTATCATCTCAAAGTCTCTCTCTCACTCTCTTCTGCATAACCTCATTCACTTCCTCTCCTCTCTCGATCTCTCTTTCTCTCTCTTCTGCTTAACCTCCTCCAACTTCTGTCTCTCTCTTTCTTTCTCTGTCTTTCACTCTCTCTCCTGCCTTACCGCCTCCACTTTCTCTCTGTCTCTGCTCCACACTAGTTTCGCTGGCTGCTGGGAGCCCCGTGGGTCTAGGTTGGGTTGGGCTGGGTTTGCTAACATGAGCTTGCACATTCACTGCCTGCACATGCTGCTGCATGGCCACTGCATTCAGACTCCTGATGCACCAGTACATCTTGCAAACACACACACACACACACACACACGCGCACAACTTCCAAGCACACATATCCACAAACACAGGTAGACACAGACATACCATTAAACTACACACCTCCAAAGTGTTTTCCCTTGAGATGATGTGATATATAAATAAGACAGAATTCAGGCCAGTGAAGTTTAATTGGAAGTTAGGTGTCCACAAAGTCCCGTCCCAGCAGGATGTGTTACTATAAGCTTAAAGGACTTAGTAGCATGGTTGGAAAAATTGTCCAAAAATGACACAGAAACAGCTGCAGAATGTAAATAAACAACATTTTGATGTAATGACAAAGGCATAACCCTAGCATTCAAACAGAGTAGCACGGGTTCACCATGCTTGTATGCCCTCTGCATTAAATACAGTACAGGTTCACCATCGGTCTGTGGCTTCTGAATTAAATACAATGCAGGTGAATGCAAAGTGGCATTTGCAGAATTACAGATAACAACTTCAATAGCTCTGCTGCACGCAGTCATATTATGATGCATACAAAACAGCGTTAAAGCCCCGGTAGTTACTGTAACATGAAACCACAGGACAAAAACTAAGTGTGGGTCTCATCTACTGTAATCAACGACAAATCTTGATGGCCATCAATGGTCTGGCATGAGAAGTGACCAAACACTAGAAGACAACTAGAGAATACTAAACGCCCCTGTTAGAAGGCCGCCTGTCTCGGCTTTGATGGAGCACAGCCTCTGGGTCTTGGAGTCCAGCTGTGACCCACCCCTGCCGATACAAGTCAGCGCAAGGCTGCATGCGCTTTTCCGTTGCCCTCGGACGAGATGGAGGATTGGTGATGCATAAAGATGTTAGCTAAGCGCCACTGAACCATGCAGCATGCGTGGGGAGGGAGGGAGGACACACACACACACACACACACATCTATACACACACACACCCTGTAGACAGCTCTTCTCTCTCTCTCCACTCATTCGACCTTTATCTCCCAGTCTGGTCAGTGCACAGTTGTAGTATTCAGCACACAAGAGTAGCAATGGAAGAGAGCATACTCTATGAGATTGAGACCAGTGCATTGAACACAATGAACAGCTGGTGTTTGGAGCTGAAAATAAAACAGAAGCATTACATGGCGTAATTTGGAAATCTTGTCTAGATAAGTATGCATTCATTGGACAGCTTTCGATTGTGCTGCATTGGGTAATCATTTGTTATGTTATGTTGCTATTTGTTTGATCCAATGCAATTTGCCAGAGTGCCACATTTTTGAACACTTATTTTTAAACCCTGTGTAAGAACAAATGTAAGACGGATAAAGACATCCTTTCCCTCTTGCCATCCTGGTTATGTGCACTCGTGGGGTGCTCCAATATACACACTTCTGTACTTACTACGTGTAGTGCGTAGAGACAAACTACTGAGCAGCCTCTAGTCTAAAGACTGCTGGAAAATGTCTGTGAGTCAGGTCAGTATAGTGGTATATATGGGAATGTGAACCTAATTCCCACCCCTTCCCACACACTAGTAACTAGAGAGATTAACTGAAAATAGCAAATTTATTTAGGCTTTAAACCTAGTAATTAACCTCTCAAGAAATGAAATAGAAAGTACATGTATTAAATTCAGTGACTTTAACAAAGAAAACCCAGTGTGGCTAATTGGCTTATAAAGTAGCCCTGTAATTCAGCAGACAGAGTAGTAACAATTAACCCCAAACTAATTTGTGTTTATGTAAAAAAAAACACACACACAAAAAGAAAATTAAGTTTGGCACAATCACATTAACATACACAATAGAGAGAGTGAGCACTCGAAGGCATGTAACTTAAAGTTCAGTTCAAGGGAGTCCCTTGTGCCCAGTGTTAGCATGGAGAAAGTCGAGTGGCAGGGAATACTCACGAGCAGTGTTGTCATCTTACTTTAAAAAAGTAATTACTTACAGTTACAAATTACTTCTGCCAAAAAGTAATTACTAACTCAGTTACCACACTGCAAAAGTAATTAGTTACTCAGCAATGTAACTGCCGTTATTTTTCATAAGGTTAGAGTTGATGTAGACGTGGATAATATCTTTTTCCCTGGGCATAGCGTGCATGATACATATACTTTACTACCTTTAATATCGACGAGGGAGAAGTAGTGCCGGTACTTCCAGTTTAAGGCTAACTTTGAATTTCATGCATGGTATTGGGCATGTTCACACGCTCAATTTGTTCTACATAGTTCCCACAAGCCCATACAGTACCTAGATATTGAATTTTCAACTATAGTACATTAAATCTTTTAATGAAAAGGCTATTAATTTCATTTTTCTGTGCATTGAATTTTTTGTTCCAAATTGTTTGTAATTTTGTTCCACTGTTTTCACCAAGACATTTGAAAAAAGGTAGAAAAAATGTCCCTTAAACAGAACTTAACCATAACTGAAAATATTGTCCTCAGCTACATTACGTGCCTTAAATACATGCAGCGTTGAGCGTATGTCCCTTTTGACATTAAACACTTCTCCTTGATAGCTTAGCCTCATAGCCTGTTGATTTGGCCTTTTTGAGTTTCCATGTGACAAACACACCCCTTTGTAGTCAAAAAAAAAAAAGAAAAATACTAGGGCCTAACCTATAATAGCCTATAGCCTTACTATTACAATATATCAAAATTCAATGAAACATAGGCTATGTTGCAGTATTGTGTTGTGCTGGATAAATTTGCTTTCCTTTCCCTCTCAGTATCCTCAGCTAACATCATGTGCTTATTAACTGCAAGGCACACACAAACACCCATCATCCTACTCCTCACTGTGTTTTTTTTTGTTTTACCAGGCTCTGCCCAAGTAGCCTACCTTTGAAACAATGTTTAGCACCGTCCTCCCTTATAACACAGCAAGGTTATGAATATGGAAAAAAGTTAGTTACTTACTTACATTGTTTTAACGCCTCCTGAATTATTATCTTGTAGCGTATTTGGAGTTAAAAAAACTAGCACTATGATTGGTCGATGTCCAGCACGTTTCCAGCATGTTGCTGCCCAATGCGAGTCTAATGCGCAAGCTGAACCCAAAGTCAGTGGTATTTTGCGTATTATGAAGTGACAAATTGTACCTTAGTTTGATGTTTAAATGCGTATCTGCTACGCAAAATGTGTACAGGTTGGTAGGTAGGCATTTGCAACAGTGTCATCATTTGGTTATCTCTCGTAAGGCATCTGATAAAGCTAAAGCTTGACATCTCACGCGTCACTCAACCAAGTTGCAAGTATGGGAAAAGTAATTAATTAGATTACTCTGTTACTGAAAAAATAACGCTGTTATACTTAAACGCCGTTACTCCCAACACTGCTCACGAGAGGAGGAGGGAGAAGGCGAGGATGGGGGGAAACATTCAACCTTGATTATTAGAGTCAAGTCCACCGACCCCACGTCTTAATTCTCACATGGGTTCATCAGTCTGCCACCTGGCCACGCTCTCCTAAAAGCAGAAAGTAACCAACACAGTTTTGCCACGTCCAGGATGTGTAGCAAATGAAACTTTGCTTGTTCTTTTTCTGGTCCTGCCCCTTATCCTCTCTCTATCGTCTTCTTATTGGCTTGAACTCAGTCAGACCTACGGCTCATTGTTGGGCAGTCCAATTATGATAGCGCCAAAAATAAGTGTAGTGAAAGGAGCTTAGTATCTGCTAGTAGTTAAATAGCAGTATCATGATGGTTTTTGGTAAGTGCACCATGCCTCCTGAAACTGCAAAATCACCCCAAATATAGACCTATGCAAGTAGATTTCAGTCCGAAGTTTAAGGACATGTAGCCTACCCGCCGAAGAGCACGCTTCGCGTGAACAAGGTGGCCGAACTCAAGTCAGCTAGGGTAAAAATAATTTGTGTGTGATTTTATTTACACTACTGTTGGTCGATCTTGTAGTTGCCTATGTGGGACCAAGGTGATCTTTGGGCAAAAATGGTTGGAGACCACTCCTCTATACCATGTAGGTCTTCATACTAAAACAAACAAAAAACATATGTAGGAGTGGAAATCAACAATCAGATATTGATTATAACATAGAATGGAATGCTTCAACAAACTGGAATCATACATCAGGTCAGTCAGTGGGTTGAAACAGAAAAGTAACACCTTAATGTAAATGGCTGCTTGGGTCACCATAGTAGTATAGGCTATATGGGTCTATGGGTCTAGTATAGGCTATAGGTCTAAGTACTGGCAGTGGAAACCTTCCAGAGAATTGATAAATACTTAGTCCAATAAGTAGATGTGACAATGACAACATTGAGGTTATTGATAGAATCCAATCAATTCCCAGCCTTAAAACTGAGTAAACTCACACGCAATATTGTCAATTATTTTTACGTTCCTTAAAGCTGACAGGCCCAATGTTGGGAATTGCAAAGTTTGTGCACACCTTTGAATTAGGTTTGTTGTTTTTGGACCCAAAACTCCCTCTTCCAGTTCAACCTGAGCTTTTATTTTCCCAGCCTGGTCTGCAGCCAATTAGGAGATTCCAACTCTTTCCCAGTGCTTCCCTCCTGAGAATCCCCCTTCAATAAACACAGCCACAGACACAAACACCAACCTAACATAAACACCTTACACACACACACACACACAAACACTGCCTTACCCCAGTCACAACAAATACACTATATGTCCTTCCTTCCCAGGTCCTAGAGCACAAATAGGACACTAATAGGCAGCATAGGTTGTAAAGGTGACAGTTACACTATATAAAGCAGCATAGGTAGTATGGCTGAAAGTCACAGTATAGTAAGCAGCATAGGTAGTATTAGTATAGCTGACCATCACAGTTTAGTAAGCAGCATAGGTAGTATAGCTGACAGTCACAGTAGTAACCATAGGAACTGTGACACATAGCTACTCACAATCGTGGATGTGTGCATATGTGTGGGTTTTCAATAGGCAAGATGGGTGGGCTGGGGGTGGGTGGAGATGGAGAAGCACGTGAAAGGTAAACAAGAGCAAAGCTCTTGGTCTCTGAGGCTATATTTAGTCGCCGGCGAGTCTCAGTGGGGTTGCATTTCCCAAGGTCACGGAGCGCAAGGGTCGAGCCCCGGCAGAAAGACAAGAGGCACCGGCGCTCTGACACACACACACACCACAGCTCCTCCACTCACTCACCCCTGTCACCCTCTGCCTGTCCCTGCAGAGAGAACCCCAAATGGAAAGAGTAAAGGGAAGAGGAGGGCCAGAGACAAGAGGATGAATGTGCTCTTTCTCGATAAGGCAGACAAGGCAGATCCACCCATGCTGCATACACACACACGCACTGTGTAGGCACACGTGTATTTACGCAGACAAACCTGTAGATAATCGTAATCTCTTTCTTAGATAGACAAGGCACACACACACTGTTTAAGCAAGCATACATATGTATTTACTTTCTTATTAAGGCAATCCTAAACACAATCATAAACTGTCTCTCTCTCGCGTGCGCGCTTTCTCACACACACACACACACACACATTCTGTCTACTAGTTTTTGAACAGCAGACATTGAGTAGTTTCAGGGTAAGCAAAGGTGTTATTTATGACAGCCAATAAGTGTCCGATTCTGCTACACTGATACCTATTTTATGTGCTATAATGTACGTACCTTACCTTAGCACTACCTGGAAAAATAGTTGCAGTGAAAAAAGGCATATACGTAGCTCAGAGACAGATGTCAAGCTCTGTACAGAGACAGATGTTGTTTTGTGCAGTTACTAGGGGCAACTATAGACCTCCAACACACACACACACACTGATGCTCTTGTGTAGTGAGAAGAGGCAATTGTAGACCTCCAAATACACACCTATGCCCCCCCCCCACCACCCACAAACCCTGATGCCTTGAGTGTCTTTGGAGACTATGAGGAATAGACCACGCACATGCATACTGTAACGTGTCAGCGAGTGCCATCTCGTAGTCCATCAGCAGAGTTGCCCCATGAGAGACTTGTCTGTTCTACACCGCCGTCTTGGGGACATTGCAGCGTCAGCAAAAGGTCCCTCAAAACAAGTGACAGAGGAAGAGGAACACACTGCAGACTGTACTGAGACAATTTGCTTGAGTCACGGGATGCTGCATGCACACATGGATTTCAATGTTTCCTGGCACCTGAAGCAAGGGTTTAGCATGCAAATGCAATAAGGATGTCACTTGGTGCAGAAGACCTAACAGAATTGTGGTCCAAAGGGTACTGACCCCAACATGTATGCAACAATTCAAATACTATCACATTGTGTCCATGTTTCAGCAGTCACAAGCACATTTTGTCTGTTTCAGCAGTCACACACACACTCTCTCAGCAAAAACAATTGCGTATGTTAAATCAAATGTTAAATCACAAGGGTGCGTTGACTGTTTCTTATTTTCATTGTGAATGAAGCCCTGAACAAGATTATTTTTTACATTGATATGTACAAGGCCATAGAGAGAAGCAGGGAGAATTTTGAGAGCAGCAGGTCATGGAATTGGACAGAAGAGAAAAAAAAGTGTCTGAGACAGTTACAGTAAACCTTAATTAAATGTGTTTGGCTGGGCATGATCATTCTTCCCTCCCCTCAACTATAAGATAAAAAAAGTAATTCTGCACACAATGTGATGGCTTTGCCACATGACCATTTTAACATAATGTTGGCCAGACAGACAGACAGACAGATGGACAGACATATGGATAATGTGATTACTTTATTGCATACAAGTATTATAGTCACTTAAGCTCTTTTTGTAAGTGGGTAGTATTTCACAATGTGTTTTTTCAGACTAAGGAGTATTCATCTAAGAATAGGTTCACTGTTTTCTTTAGCAAGCTACACAGCTGAGCTTGTAATTAATGTCTTGCACTCATCAAGGTTTTGGCAATGGAACGACAGCCCACTGGCCGACAGCAAAATAAATAAATAAGCAAATAAGTCAATAAATAAAAAGCAGACAAGCCATGGTGGCTCAAAGGACTGCAAAAATTTAGCAACAGATGACGGCATTAACGCTCAGCAGGAGCTCAACTCTTGTTTGGCTTTCTCTATTTCAGCACAGAGCAATAAACAAAATAAATGAATGGATGAATAAGGGATTTAGTTACCCTTGTCATCCTATGTCTACAAACACTGTTGCGCCAGACACGTCTGTTTGGGTGAACTATGGCCAAACTGTTTTTCTTTTTCTTTTTTATTAAAAGCATATAACACTCTTTATTGATCATCTCCATTAATGGAGCCCCCAGCTTCAATAAGAATTGAAAAAAAATGACATGAAATAATTCCCCCAAAACCTCTTAGCAGATAATCCATGGCTGGCTAGAATGGGGATGAATCAGAATCCATTCGTCATAGGAATTAAATTCCCTCGTCAACATAAAATTGTATTTTGTGATTTGACACTGGACATGCAGTGCAGAGACAAAAGGAATCCCCTGAATTCACCCACCATTTGGCCTCATATAGGTCTAACTCAAACAGTTTGGTTGACACAAAATAAAATGCTCATTATGTGATTACTACTACTGGTACTATTCTGGGATCTCACAAGGGTATATGAGATCCCCTTGACCAATAGCTCTGTGACTGTGTTTGTGTGCAGAGGACAAGGCACTGTGGTGTAACCTGCATGCTTCTCTGCACCTCGCAAGGCAACGCTCCCATGAGACTGCAGAGGTGTGCTAGCTAGCACAGGGTTTTCAGTTCAGGCTCTGGTTGATCCTGTATGGGGTAATTTGTTGTGTGTGTGTGTGAGTGAGTAAGTGAGAGAGTGAGACAGAGAGAGAGAAAGAGATTTGTATGTAATAGAGAAAGTAGCGAGTGTGTGTGTGTGTGTGTGTGTGTGTGTGTGTGTGTATAGACTACCAGATATCTTCTTTCAACTGACCCAAGCACTGTCTCTGACAGTGACTAACAGCCTTGGGATTGCTAAAGAGGTTCGGAGACGACACCAGAGCTCCAGTCCTCCAGACTTAAGTCCCTGTTAGCGGTAGCTGGCGCTAACCTTGTCTGGGGTAGACTAATAAGCAGTGAAGAGCATGTGTTACAAGGGCAAGGGTGAGCTGGTCAGGCTTATAGTTCTCATAAAGCACAGCACTGGAGCATAGTGCTAGCACAGCCAAAAGCCAGACAATCAACACTATAGTGCTAGGTGTTAGCTGCAGTGTACTATGTAGATACTACAAGGCAGATTTCCAACTGAGGGTTTATACTTACTTGAGTATGGAACATTCAGATATTGGTTGTTCTATGCAAGAAAAAAAAAAGAAAAAGAAAAACAGTTTGGCCATAGTTCACCCAAACAGACGTGTCTGGCGCAACAGTGTTTGTAGACATAGGATGACAAGGGTAACTAAATCCCTTATTCATCCATTCATTTATTTTGTTTATTGCTCTGTGCTGAAATAGAGAAAGCCAAACAAGAGTTGAGCTCCTGCTGAGCGTTAATGCCGTCATCTTATGCATCACACCAGCTATCACACATGTGATCAACGCTTCACTATCAACAGGAATCTTCCCTTCTGCATTCAAGCATGCTCAAGTAACACCTCTACTCAAGAAACCCTCTCTTGCTCCCGACCAGGTGGGAAACTACAGGCCGGTCTCTCTCCTTCCGTTCCTTGCAAAAACTATTGAAAGGGCGGTATTCAAACAGGTTACTGAATTCTTGAACAGAATCTACTCGACCACAACCAATCTGGCTTTAAGAGCGGCCACTCCACTGAAACAGCTCTACTATCTGTGGTTGAAGCCTTAAAAGAAGCCAGAGCGGAATCAAGGTCATCTGTACTCATCCTGCTTGACCTGTCAGCTGCGTTTGATACGGTAAACCACAGTATTCTATTGTCTATACTGTCAAACATGGGCATCAAGGGTGATGCATACTGCTGGTTCGAATCCTACCTCACTGGGCGACTGTTCAAAGTGTCCTGGCTAGGACACACCTCTGCGCCTTACCACCTTGCTACTGGAGTACCCCAAGGATCTGTGTTGGGTCCCCTTCTTTTCTCCATCTATACCACTTCCTTGGGCCAAATCATCCGCCAGCACGGCTTCTCCTACCACTGCTATGCCGATGACACCCAGCTCTATCTGTCATTCTCACCCGATGACCCAACCATCCAAACGCGAATCTCGGATTGCCTCTCTGACATCTCTGCATGGATGCAAGACCATCATCTCCAGCTGAACCTCTCAAAAACTGAGCTGCTGGTCCTCCCAGCTAAACCAACTTTTCATCACAACATTTGCATCAACTCTGGCTCCTTGTCTCTTGCTCCCTCACGGGTAGCCAGGAACTTAGGTGTTATGATTGACGACCAGCTAACCTTCAATGACCATGTTGCTTCTGTTGCCCGGGCCTGCCGCTTCGCACTATTCAATATCAAAAAGATCAGACCATACCTAACTCAACAAGCCTCCCAATTGCTGGTTCAAACTATGGTCCTCTCACGCCTTGACTACTGCAATGCCCTTCTGGCAGGACTTCCTGCCTGTGCCGTCAAGCCACTTCAGATGATCCAAAATGCTGCGGCGCGTCTCATCTTCAATCAGCCGAAGAGGACGCATGTCACCCCTCTGCTAATCGAGCTCCACTGGTTGCCTCTGGCGGCTCGCATCAAATTCAAATCACTGATGCTGACTTACAAAGTGCTTAGAGGATCTGCCCCTTTTTATCTAAGCGCTCTCATAAAAGCTCAGGCTACCCCCCGACAACTCCGGTCCTCCAATGACTGTCGACTGGCAGTCCCAGCACCTCGCCCAAGGCAATCCAGACTCTTCTCATGTGTCGTCCCACGCTGGTGGAATGACCTACCAAAAACAATCAGAACAGGGCCATCTCTGGAGGCCTTCAAAAAGCTCTTAAAGACCCAGCTATTCAGAGAACATCTTCTATCCTAGCACTAAAATGAACTGAAGCACTATCCCCTAGCACTATGCTCCTTAAGGTTTCTGCTATGTAGCTTGATTGTTATCCTCGTTTTGTAAGTCGCTTTGGATAAAAGCGTCTGCTAAATGCATAAATGTAAATGTAAATGTAATAGTAGCTCGCAAAGGTCTCATAATTTGCGAACCTTTATTACAGTAGCCAATTCTAGTTCAAAGTCAGGCGTTCCTCATGTGGTTTCTAATTGAGAGAAACCATATGGCTTCTCCACAATGGCATGCCAGTTGCTCTCAATGGGGGTCTACTTTTTCGGTTATAAAACAAGAGATGATAAAAAATACTGCAAAGCGAAGCAAATATCTCACCTTCAGGGAGACGTCCTGTGGCAACCCCCTGACTACTCATCAGCACTTTCCTCAGCTATAGAAAGCCTTACTAGCCACCAGAGGGGTATTTGAACACTGGTCAGGTATTCCTCCCTGGGCTTTTTGATAGCCTCATTCTTTCATTTTTTTTTTTACTCTCTCTCTCTTTCTTCACTCTCTTGCCCACGTCCTCCCTCTGCCTCTCTGTGTGCCTCTCTCTCTCCATGTCTCCCGACACGCTAGCCTCACCTAGCTCCCGGGGAGAGCAGGAGGTGAGGCTGCGGCATGTTTGGAGAGGAATAATTAACGACATTGCAAGACAGAGTGGAGAGAGGTGGCAGCAGCAGCAACAGGAGCGTCAGGAGCAACAGCAGCAGCAGTTAACAAAAGCAGAGCTAGCATTTTATTTTATTTCACCTCTCTCTCTCTGAGTGAAGATGAGCTCATTAGGAAAAGGGTATCCTCATTTCCTCCCAGTTCAGCCAACACACTTGTAATGTTCTTTTATGTGATGAAAAAAAAGAAAAAGAGGAAGATAACGAAAGACTGACAATAAATCTAAAAGAACCGTTTGTTTGAACTATGAAGTACATACTGATGTGGGAAAAGGGCACTATTTAGGACAAAAAATGTTTACTCAATGAATGAATTCAATTGGCGCCCAAGCCAAGCAGCCAACTTACAAAGCACTAGCAGCACTGGCGGCACTCATAAAGGCGTTTGTTCAACCACAATTTGACGTGGGCCTCCCCCGATAAAACATTCAATCTGAAACGCCATGTCAGGTTTAATGGAGTGTGTCTAAGAGGCAGGGGGCCTTGACTAATGAGTCACTCCAAATGACAAGGGAGCCGTCAGAGCACTTTCCTAAGATTGCTCCATGCCACCTCAGGGTACCTCTTCTCATGGTACTGCTTTCTGTGCCATCTAAATGCCATGGAGGAGAGGGCCTCCTTCTCTCTCAGTCACACTGGCAATGCACATTCACAGGAGTATCATTCATGCTCCTAAATGAGGATGTGTGCAATAATTCAGTACATAAGATCGCCATGATGAATTGTCCACTTAGCCAGCGATAGAACTAGGGGACAATGACTCCTCTGAATACATAAGGCATTTTGAGTTTAATAGTAGTTAAATCACAACCCTGAACCTTCTGGTAGCAAAATGAGATGCCATCTCTAAATGCAACAAAGCAGTTGTGTCACACAATCTAAGTGTGTAATCTCATTAAATCAGAATTAATAATCTGTGTAATTTACCAGTAATCTAAATAAAGGGCCAATCTCCCCATTCTAAGACACCTTGTTCCAACTATATGAGGGAAATAATGCGCTAGCAGACCAAAAACATGAATATGCCAATACACTCAGATTAGATTTGTATTAACAAAATGAACCCTTCAAGTCAGTTTCATCAAAACATCTAGGTGCATTAAAGATCTGAGTTGGTATTAATACACATAACAAGACAGGGATGGGTAGGTGAACCCTTGCCTTAAAGGTCCAATGTGTAAAAAAGTCGCAAACCTACTATTTAGCCTTGCGCCACGCAGTTCATAGTATGTATTACAGCTACAGCATGCTACTAATCCTGCTAATGTATTTCAAGATGGCGAATGCCTATGTAGCGACGCCAGCCATTCAAGCCTAGTAAATCGACCATTTAGAATACTTGAAGTTAATGGTGGTGGTAAATATTTATGAAAAAGCACATCTTTGTGAAGGGGTAACATAGACTTAGATTAGAACAACTAAAAATGCTACACATTGTACCTTTAAGCTAGTTAACTTAAACTCCACCACACCACTCTACTTACTGTACCTGCCCGCGAGTCAGATTAAGGGCGGCCTCCAGTGTGGTGATGAGGATGATGATGATGCTGATGGCGATGATGACGGGGACCCACCGTTCATTCCATTGTAGATGCTCCTGTGGTGGGGCAAGACTTCGTCCCCCGTCGTCGGCCTCCTCTGCACGCCATCTCGACTGGGGCTCCCGAACTTCCCGCTGTGCTCCGGGCTCATGCCGTACTGGTGCCTCAGCATCTCTGGGCTAGCACCACCAGCACCGCCACACTTGTGCTCGTGGTGTTCAGGTGTGCCGAGCAGCGAGCCCTGCCTGGGTTCGGGGCTTCCGCAGCCACTGCCCACACTGCTCATACTACCCACACTGCCTCTGTGCCTCTGGAAGAACTCCAGGCTACCCATGGGGCTACCAGGGCTGGAGCCAAGGTGGTGGTGTTGGTACTGGGGGTGCGGGTAGGTGTGGTGGTGCTGCTGCTGCTTCTTCTGGAGGGGGGAGTCGTGGCCGCTGTGCTTGGGCCGCTGCTCGGGACTTCTCCGCCCAACACCACCGCCCGAACGGCCATACTTTTCCGGGCTCAGGCCCCGCATTGTGCGGTGGTCGGGCACGGAGATCGAGCCGCAGCGCGGACGGCAGGGCGGGGGGATAACGAACGGGTAGTCCAGGCTGGTGCTGCGGTGGCGGGTGGGGAAGTGCTCGGGACTGGACACCTCGCTGCCACCACAGCCTCCACCTCCACCGCTACCTCCCACTGAGGTCCGGGGCTTGTGGAGGTGCTCTGGGCTGCTGCTGCTCCCCAGCAACCCTCCTCCACCACTTCCTCCTCCACCTGTGCCCCCTCCTCCAGCTAGCAGAGTCTGCTTGTGGAGCTGGAGGTTGTGGTGGTGATGATGGAGATGATGGTCAGAGCTGTCTGCACTTCCAGCACTGGAGGTGCTGCTCCCATCCCCCACATCCCTCATTAGAAGCCCCGTGCCGGGCACCATAAGCAGGCTGCTCTGGCTGTCTATGGAGCTTCTGCAGCCAGGTCCAGTCATCCCTCCACCACCACCAACACCACCTCCTCCGCCTCCTCCACCTCCTCCCCCTACTCCACCTACTCCGGTCACCCCTCCTCCACCACCACCTCCCCTCTCCCCACCCCGTTGCTCATCTTCGAGCAACAAGCAGAGCTCTTTGAGCTCCAGGTTCTCCTTGATCACCTCCTCCTGCCGCTGCTCCAGCTCCTTGAGCTTCTGCAGGTACAGCGTCACCTCCTTGCGCATGATGCTGGCGCTGTAGCGGCCCAGGCGCTGCCACTCACGTGACACCCTTTTGCCCTTCTGCCGGTCGTCGTCCAGGAAGCAGCAGAGGTCACGCAGCTCACGGTTATCCTCCTGGAGCTTCTGGTTTACATCCTGCCACAGAAAAAAGGTGGAAAGTCATTAACCACGGACACGACAAAATAATTATTCAGTCATTTAGTTTTTTGACATTATGTTCTCAATAGGGTAAAGCATTGACATTCAACAGTGGGTATACTGCCATAATAAAATGCTGTAGCCTATATCCTAAAAAAAGGGGAGAGTAAATGCAAAATGTCCACCAAGACAACTCAACTCTATAAGGCACCTATTGTGTTGTCAGTAGGGAACTACAAAAACATCAATACAAATAATCTATATAAATCTCCATCTATAACAATATTCCAACCCACTACAATGCAAACAATGTATCTTGACCCATCATATTATATCTTGATTAACTTGATAGAACATATACAGCACTCATTCAATGTCAAACAGCCAGTTACTTTTGCCACAAAACTGAGAAGCTCAGGTCTGACATAGTGTATGGGAAACCGTTCAAGTCAGAAAGTATGCAGCTCTAAAGACTAGCTATCCACAGATTCCTTTATCCCTTCATGACAGTTACCCAGTGACTTGTACAGCGAGAGAGAGAAAAAAAACTGGCAAAGGAGGAGGTGGGTGGGTGGGTGAGGAGATCAGGTACCAGGCACCACTATGGTCTGTCTGGCGTCTTGTGGGCTTTTGTGCAAGCTCATATCTCTCTAGGTGTGTAGGCTACACCGGCTCCTGAATCACTCAGCCATTAGTCATTGCTTGGCCCCCCTGGACCTCTCCTCTCAGCCCACTCTAATTAACTCAAAAATCTGCCTGCTTCCGCCCCACCTTTCCAGCCCCCAACCAGATCTATGGGAAGCTGACAGAGTGCAATCCTGGCACTTTTCTCTTAGCTCACCCATGCTGTAGCTCTCTTTAATGAAGGTTCACTTCTTTTAAAAGAGGCTGTTGGGAGTACTTAAAATGTTGAAATCATCCTCCTGTGTGTGGGTGGTCCCCTCATTAAGCATTATTGAGGTGCTGGTATTTGGCAGGCTGTGGCCCCTGAAGCTGGATATTATCTAAGTATGGATGATTTAATGAGGAATGTCCTGCTAAAGTAAACAGTTTGTCTGCAAAATTGCCAGACAATGCATTAAAAACATACAGCACAAGACATGCTGAACAGATGGGGTGTGGAATATCATCCTGAAATATGCTGAAGATTGTATATAGATCTTATCTGCTCTCCAGGCAACATGTGGGCATCTTAGTTATTCCCTATCAATAAAATTAAGTTCAGTTTATATGTGATTATTGATATATTAGTTTAGTAAGTCTTAAATGGTTGAGATATGATCAACATTTGTTCTCCTTATATCATATCACACACACACACACACACACACACACACACACACACACACACAGATAATGTAGCTACACTTGGCACCTGAACAGACCTACCCAATAACCCATCCACCCGATCAAAACTGTATCTATTATATTACAAAAATGACAAGTGTGACAGTGATACTGAACCTGACGATGCGCGTTCAGGTGCCCTGAAAAACTATGATCTCATCCTTGAGAAATGCGCGCCCCCTCACCTTCAACCCCCGAATCTCGTTCAGATGCAATTGAAGGCTGCGGTTGACCTCGCGGATCAGATTGGCGTGATCCATAATGACGCTCATCTTGTCTGCTTCAGATCTGCGAAGCCGACACACCAAGTCCTCCTTGGTCCACTTTAAAAGCTCCTCGTCCGACAGATTTGCAATATCCTCTGCCGGACTTTCCGTCCCCTTGGATATTGACAACTGCAGCTGGGGTTGGGTAGCTTTCTCCATTGACTCAGATGAGCTACGATATAACAAACTACTTCGAAAATATGCACAAGGCTCCTACCAACATCTGTCCGCATCCAAACTGAGGCGGGCGTGGGACAGCCGGCAACCGCGAATAGCGCGAGCTTATGATGGCTGAGGGGTTAGGATATGCCTTCCCCAAAGCAACAGCTGAGGATGCCAAATAAGTTGAAGGTGAAAAAGGCTACATGCGGGCGCCCGGCTCCTCCTTACACCTTCTCAGAGCGTGCATAGTTCCTCCGAGTTTGCGTGTCAAGGCAGCGTCAAAATCATCCTGCGTCTCAGCTGGAGAAAACCTCGGCGCTGCGCCGGCACTTGATGTGCACGCCTTCGTCTCGTTCCGCACTCTCCACCAAGACATAGGGGAGGATGCACAGCAGCATCTCCAGCAAGTGCATTGGAAAAGAGAGAAAGCGTGACTGCAGCAGCGACCTACCTCTCTTTCTATCACTGGGTTTCCTATACCCTCCCTCCCTCCTGGGGTGTCTATAGCTCGGTCAATAGATGGTGAAACAGTGCCATCTACAGAATGATGGAAAAAGTCATGGCTGTGTTAGGGATGAGTCTCTCGTGACTTTAGCTGTGTAGGCTGCTAAGAGTACAATGTCTTATTGCGTAGTAGTCACTGCAAGAGCCGGTGAACCGACAAAATGGGACAAAATAGCTTACAAATTCGTCTCGTTGAAAAAGCCGATAGATATACGTAGGCTTACCATATACTAACTGCATATAAATAAAAAATACTGATCACATTCAAATTATTCGGGAACGGGGGAGTGATATTTTGAATTTGCATCCAAGGAAACTCAGACTGTATGGGAAACTCACAATTCCGTGCAATCGGCCAGAGACTCGGCCTACTTGTAGGTGGAGTAGTTTGATGACGTCTCGGAAACATGGAACCAATAGTAAACTGCTGAATGTGTGTAGTAACACGTCATTCCACAGCGGAGAAGATACCGGTCGGGTTGAGCTCGGTTGAGCGGAGTAGCCAGCCGCAATTTCCATTGCCCATCTGCCTTTTAATGTGCAGATGTGATTGATATATATAAGGAACTACATTTCAACTATTTATTGTCGTTTGGATTAACGGATTCATTCCAGGTATGAGCATCAAAATGTTCTCATCTTGATCTAGGTCAGCTCATCAGGTTGGGTGAAAAAACCCGGATTAGCCCAGTGAACCGTCGCTTGTTAGCTCGCAGTGCTAACTATATCGATAGATTGTTAATACTCAGTTAATCACCCTAAAAGCTGTTTTCAGTTAAGAGTCGATTTCCAATGGTCATGTTTGTGTGAAAGGGGCTCTCACTAAAAAGGTTTCCTGCGTCTGCTTGTAACAATAATTTGTTTGGTAGTTTCGTAGCACAGCTAGCATTGCTTCATCAATTGTAATGTAACCCATTTGCTAGCCTAGTATAGACGGTGGCTGATATTTGACTTTAAAGACACAGCTGATTTTCTTAGTGTCAGTATGTGATGAATGAATTGACCCGTCTGCGATGGCAGTTCGTGTTATAGGTGATTATGCATGTAACGTTAGATACAAACTTCATTAAGTTGTATCATTGAAGTAAGTCGAGGATAACAAATCAGATTTTCTTAACCCTGATTCACTGAGTGTCATAACAGGTCACACAAACTTATGAAAAGTTACAACGTAGCTCAGTGTATATTTTTCTTTGTGTGTAACGTTAGATATTGCCCCAGTGTCGCTTGTCGATTGCTAAAATCAGCATTCTGTGTTTTTTTTTTTAAAATATGATGTTAATTGATTATTTTTGTTTTTTGGCACATAACAGCAAGTATGGTCCCTAGTGTTGCAGATAAGAGATGTTTTTTTTTCTGGGTCGCGCTATGTGATGTAAGTTGTCAGGGGTGCATGAACTGACAATCTTGATTACTGTATCTAAGAATAACACCTTATAGGATGTTTCATAATGTCAACAAAAATGTCAATCGGCCTACTTAAATCCTTAAGGTTCAGTAACTCGTAAAGTTGATGTAACAAAACTATGTGAGTGTCACTCCCTTTTGCCCTGTTTGACGAACTTTATTAAAAATAGCTTGGACTCTTGCGCACACTCCATTAAGAACATGTCTGACAAGTTCAGAGTGACGCACAAAGTCAACACTTTACTTTTTCCATTGTTTGAACCAGTTTATCTAACAGGTTGCAACGTCAGCATCTAGGAAAACTTTCTTGAGACTCAGAGACATGTCTTCTTTCCCTCTTTTAACCATCTTCATCTTTCCCCTTTGTTGTCAGCTCCCTCCACAATGGATATGCAACAGCAGCAGCAGCAGCAACAACAACAACAGCAACAGCAGCAGCAGCAGCAGCAGCAGATGACGTACCAGGAGTTTATCCAGCAGAATGAGGACCGCGACGGCGCTCGCTTCAGCTGGAACCTGTGGCCTTCTAGCCGCCTGGAGGCCACACGACTGGTGGTGCCTGTCTCCTGCCTCTTCACACCGCTCAAGGAGCGACCCGACCTGCCACCCGTCCAGTACGAGCCTGTGCTGTGCAGCAGAGCCAACTGCAAGGCCGTTCTCAACCCGCTTTGGTGAGGGGCAACAACAAGCCGTGTGCTGTAACCATTTAGGACACTGGGTTGGCATCACTGAGCACTATGCTTTGAACCTATGCCTCTAACTTCACTTTCTCCAAAAGGTCACCCCCAAACAAAAACTCATCGTAAAACTATCAGTTAAAAAACACTAATATACTGAGTAGTATTGTTCTCTTGTCTCCTGCTGTGCCCCAGCCCCCATCACTTAAACCTCGCACCCTTAGCTAGCTCTTTGATCAGTGATGTTAATGACCCCATTGGAAAGGCCATCTAGTAAGTCTTTGTGATCACAAGACCCATCATCACAGGCCATTTTCAAGCCAACGCCTGTCTGTCTTGTCTTTATTTATGTTTATTTGCCATTGAGTTGAGAGAAAGCTCAGAGATCAGCAATTCTTTACTCTTTAAGACTGCCTGTTTCTTGTCTGTAAGTTATTTAACAAGATATCAGTCACAGATTGTCAGAAATCTGTTATTAGAAGTGAATCTTGTACCCTCTCACATTTTTCTTGTTCTGCTTTGTAGCCAAGTGGACTTCCGAGCCAAAATATGGGCCTGCAACTTCTGCTTTCAAAGAAACCCTGTAAGTACCTGTATACACTTTTAGTGTGCAAGTAGCTTTATTTACTCTTAGTGCATTAATGAGCAAGTGTGTAAGTAGTTGTAAATGCTGTGAGTGAGTGTAATTATATGTAAGTGTGCAAGTAGCTGTATAGGCTCTTTGTGAATGCATTAATGAATGAATGTTCACACTCCTGGATGGAGAGCCTTTCACTTAGCAGTTAAGCCAACTGTCAGTGCTTGCGTAACATTAGTTAAATATTCTTTTGGCTGCACAATATTAAATTACCTCAGTACCTCATGTGATGTGATATCTGTGCGTTTGTCCTTTCGTAAGTTCATTCGTTTTTACTCACTGATTTCTCTCCCACTCTGCTTTTCTCTCCTAGTTTCCTCCGTCTTATGCTGGCATCTCGGAGGTCAACCAGCCCGCTGAGCTTATGCCTCAGTTCTCCACCATTGAGTACATAGTGCAGGTAAACACGCATGGCCTGCGACCTCCTGCATCTGAACATGGAGCACAGCACACACAGACTGACCGTATGTACTGTACACAAAGATTGTACTGCACACTCAAACAAACTAACCCTAACGCGCGCACACACACACACACACACACACACACACACACACACACATTTATGCATACATACTCGGATGTATGTTCATAGGTGAACACACGTGAACCTTTGCCTCTGTTCCAGCAGCTGGCTGATAACTCCATGGGCTTACTCAGTAGGGAAGATACATTTTCGTGGCAGTTATTAACTGCACCAGGCCACAGTGTCAGATAGGCTGCCTCATCGCATATCAGTTAGCTAATGGTCCAGAAAATGAATGAGCCATTGGTTTATGTACAGCAATGATTTCATTTCCCTTCTTTCAAAAAGCAGCTCTTTGTTTCAGTCACGGTTGTTTCAGGAGCCATCTAAAATGCATCCTCATGTTATGGGTAGACACAAGTGGGTCGAAGTGGTGCATAGTCCTATTATCATATTCTCACAAAATTGAATGAGAAGTCTTTTCAGGAATTATAAAAAAAGAGCTAAATTACTTTTGTTGCCATTAGATCAAAGAAAATGGGCAAATTTCTGAGATCCAGTAACCTTTATAGAGTTTGCCGAGATATCAGCCATTATTTTGTCTTTAAGCTCACTAAACACATTCACTTGGTATTAGTGCTGGATTTGTGAAACCATGTGATCTTTGGTAGCATTTTTGCAGATGGCCATGTCTATTCTGTCTACACTAAACAAGCCATTGACCAGTTTAATCAGCTCTCAAACGTTATGACTGCTCACAACATAATAAATAAAGACAACCTATCCTTTTTGGTCTAGTCTCTTCAGTGTCATGTAACTGCCTTTTTAACCCACCTCTGTCTCTGTACCCCGGCAGCGTGGCCCCCCCGTCCCCTCTGATCTTCCTGTATGTGGTGGATACGTGTCTGGAGGAGGAGGACCTGCAGGCCCTGCGCGAGTCGCTCCAAATGTCTCTGAGCCTGCTGCCGCCCAACGCCCTGGTGGGCCTCATCACCTTCGGACGCATGATCCAGGTGCACGAGCTCAGCTGTGAAGGCATCGCCAAGAGCTACGTCTTCCGTGGCACCAAGGAGCTGACCCCCAAGCAGATCCAAGTAAGTCCACCCCGTAGGTGCTACCAGGTTGTAGGTATTGTAAATCCCATATGTATGGTATTGTGCATTAAACCAACACTGTATTTCACAAGTTGATGGGGGATGTCTGGGTTTGCTCTTCAGGAGATGCTGGGTTTGATGAAGCCCGCCATCTCTGGACAGCAGGGCCGACCCCTGGCTCCACCAGACATGGCTGCCTCCTGCAGGTATGAATTATGTGATCTCTCTCTCTCGCCCTCTCTCTTTGTCTCTCTCTCTCTGGCCTTAATCGGTTGTCACATGTCTTTTGCATGACAGAGGCTTTTTAATTTTGGCTATTGGGAAGTGAGAGGAGAAGTGGCCTCAGATAGCTGTGTTTGCACACGACTGTTTATTCTCCCTTTGCTGCAGGAACATAGCGAATCTGCAATGATTTTGTCCAGGTCAACAGGTCTTTCATTCAGTCAATCAGTTTCTTCTGGTTTGTTCTATTTTTGGAAAAAAAATGAAGCCCTTTTTGCACTACTCAGTATTCAATGGGTTACTAAATACTTTCCTCAACATTAACTTGCTTCATTGCTGCCTTATTCACACAGTTTTATATTAATTAGTTTTATTTCATTTTATTGATTTCTTTGTAAGGACAACCCACAATAATTCAAATTCCACTCAATGTGCTGGTGTTGATGCTAATTTGTTTCTCAACTGCTGTCCTCTTGGAAGATGCTCTCATACCCATTGATTGAACAGTGGTTCCTAATGACTAATGATGGTCCTGATGAACCTTTTGGTTCTTTTCCGTCTGTGCTCAGGTTCCTGCAGCCGGTGCACAAGGTGGATATGAATTTAACGGACCTGCTCGGGGAGCTCCAGAGGGACCCCTGGCCTGTTCCCCAGGGCAAACGCCCTCTGCGTTCCACCGGTGTCGCTCTCTCCATCGCCGTCGGCCTGCTGGAGGTAAAGGGTCACTCCCCACACACACACACTCGCACTTTGACCTTTAAACTCTAGTGACAGGCTTGCGATGCGTCTGTGCTGGGGTAGATTAAACTTGGATAGATTTTGTCTTTTTGTCAGCTCTGTTTGTTTTGGTTTGCAAATGTTTGCATCAGAACATTTCTTCAATATCCGTCTCTCTCTAAGCCTCTAGTCGATATCAGTTTCATTTGTAACATCCACTGAGGATGTTTGTGTTCCTGACTGAAGCCATGGCCTGATAACGCTGGAGCCACCTGGTTGTGAATTAACACACACACACACACACACCATTTAGTGTGGCTGTGACCTTATGCTGCTTTCACTATCACTTCAGCCACGTTGCACTGTTGCGTAACTGTTGCAGAAGACACGGCATCAGCACTGTTACTGTGACTGTAGCTTTGGCATAGGTCTCCTGTCCTATATATATATATATATAATTCATAAAAAATACAGCTCTGGAAAAACAAATTTAATATCAAACCCCGTTAAGAATGTTCTCTGATTTTTTTTTTCCAGAGCTGTATATCTAAATATTCAAATATGTCAGTTTCTTTAGGGATTTGATGCACATTAAAATATATATCGGCCACATACAGCTGTTTTTCTATGACTCTGTAATGGGTCACTCAGTC
>JAGFZM010004266.1:0-29802 GCA_017657215.1 Limnothrissa miodon
CCAGCGGCATGCGTACACACACACACACACACACACACACACACACAGATAAAGGATTTAGTGCACATCGATCCACCACACCAGCTATCTCATGCTCGGTTTCAGCGTAAGCTCGCTATCTCCTCTTCTCAGACTACAAGAAAAGAGAAATTGACTATTTATTATTTAAAAATAATAACAGCAACAAAGAGAAAAAAAAAACCCTGTCCTGTTTTTAAAGGTCAGATGATGATGTTATGTGGATGATCCAATTCAGATTTACTTTGCATAGCGTCCAGAGGTGCTTATCAATATTGATGGCATTAAACTACAGCGTGGGGTTTGCTAATGTGATTATGGCTCAGTTAAAATAAGGGGATCCCAAAAAAATGCCCTGGAGTATTTTAGGGCTGCTAATCCCTAATTATCCAGTGACCTCCAAGAGAAATAGGGCATAGAGGGAGAATACACACACACACACATGTACACACACACACACGGGACACAGCAAGACTAATAACGAGAGAGTGTTCCACTGTGCCTGTGAAAAGTTCTCTTTCCCCTTCTCTAATTCTGTCCACATTCTTTCATGTTGTTTTTCATGTTGATTCCTAGTTGCTTTTTTTGATTTACAGTACTGTACTGTATGTTTATTGTCATTTTTGTGTTTGCTTTAATTGAATAATACGTCATTATAACATTAACATTACAACAAAGTAAGTAGCTGATTCGTAATTGTGGGTGAAGGCTGGAAGTTTTGGGCCACAGGAATTGATCTGCAGAAAAATGTTCTTTTTCAGACTTTGACCATCCATCATAGGTCTAAAAATAGAGACTCTGATGCCACATCCCTAAATTATCTTTCTTGTCCCATTATGAAAGAATTTGATCCTATGTTTGTCTATTTTTTAAGGACTCTTTTTCATTTGTTTAGCTGGGATTTGCTCTGTCCCTTTTGATTAGTTTTTCCAAAAAGACTAAAATGATCCAAACAGTCCTCCTCTTTACCCTTCATGCATTGCAGTTCTAAATAAAGCCCAGTGCGTGTAACTGTCATGACTTTGATCCTTTTTACTTTGTTTGTGGACTTTGTCCATCATTAATCAACCAATCAAACCCCATCTTTCCATGCTGAAGAGCTCTTTTTTGATTGGCTGGAATTGTTTTTGCAGGACTGTGCGTCTGAACACTGGAGTATGAGTCTAAAGGCACACTGAATAGACAGATGACACAACATCAGTTTAGCAATGCACAGTGGCACACTTCAAACATCACTGTGCCTAAAAGTATCTTGATGTCTTTTTAAGGATGTTTTTAAGAATTTAATATTCATTTTATTCCTTTTCATCTGATAAATATGGTAACAGTAATAGCCCCCAGCAGCCACACATGATAGATTGTGACCTTAAAAGAGAGGCCCTGGTGAGTTTGTATACTGAAAACTTTTTAACATTAATGGTATGAGTTGTGATATCTTATAGTCTTGTCTTATTAACTCCAATCTGCTAGAGCATATTTTTTTCAGTAGCCCAACATGTATGATCCTACTGTCAAGTCTAGAGTGAGTATATATATATAGTATAGAGTATATTTCTTTAGCACATAAAAAGACACTGTTGGATACAAGGACAGACAGGCAAGCATAGATAAAACCATACTGCATTCATAGCACACACACACACACAAACACACAGCTTACAGTCAGACACCAGCACTCTATCAGGCACTATATTAAAATGCTTCTCTCTCACTCTACAAATTCCTGTGCTACAGTCAAGGCCCTCATGTCTATGCTCTTGTGTGTGTGTGTTTGTGTGTAAGGCCCAATCCCATTTCACCCCTTCGCTCTACCCCTTTCCCCTACCCCTCCGTTTTGCGCGTTCACGTGTAGGGGTAGGGGTGTACCAATTTCCGTTAAGACAGAGGGGTAGGGGTAAGTGGTAGGGCTATATACCCCTCCAAACGGAGATTTTTCAGAGGCACACTCCGAACGGAGGGGCATGAGAAATTTCCCAGAATGCCTTGCGAATCTCCAGAAAAGTTCACAAATGTTAGTATTTTCTCCATTATTGATGGTTTAAAATGTTTGATAACCATTGTATTGTCTTAAGTTTAACGTTATTCCAATGTGTAATGGTCCTTTTCTCCATAAAATGCACACGAAAAATCACTAATACAATGAGTAGTGCAACGTTATTTGTGACTTGAGGGATCGGTTGGAGCATTGAGTTGTGAACGAATTGCGAGCGTCCGTGCTAAAAAAGTGTTGCCAACGTAATAGCTGCCGGAGAGTACTGATGATGTATGCGATTGTTGAAGGGGTGTCCCAATTCGTAGGGGTTGACTTTCAAACCCTACCCTTGTTGCTCTGCTTCAAGGGGCAGGGGGAAGGGGTAGGGGAAAGGGGTAGGGGTAGAAATTAGAAATGGGATTGGCCCTAGTGTGTGTGTTTGGTGGGGGGTTTCACTTTGGAGGATTTGTAAAAAGGCTGCTGCCACCTCTCTCTCTCTCTCTCTCTCTCTCTCTCTCACGCTACAGCGGCTGCTCTTTCCTTTGCAGCCGGTGTGAGGGCACAAGGTTAAGCCCACTCAAAGAGGAGAGAGATGCTGCTCGCCAGCTAAACGCTGAACAGAGAGAGAAATAGAGAGGGAGAGAGATGGAATGTGGACAAGGGAGAGGTCTGATACCTCTCTTCTGAGTGTCTCACAGATCTGTTTAAAGAGGCTCTTTTCGTGTGTGTGTGTGTGTGTGTGAGAGAGAGAGAGAGAGAGAGAGAGAGAGAGAGTGAGTAAGAAGACAGGGTGATAGAGTGAGTGTGTGGGGAGGGCTGCTCTATAAAGCGACGGCAGCAGATGCACTCAAATAACAGGATATATTTGTAGGTGAATGCATGTGTGTGTGTGTGTGTGCATTTGTTTGTGTATGTTTGTGCATTCATGTGCGTGTGAGTGTGTCTGTGTGATCTGTCAGTAGCCTACTGCAGACAATGCAGCCTCACATAAATAGCTGTCATTTGATTTATCTATGCATATGAAGTAAGTGTATTTAGCAGTAGCTGTGTGTATAAGGGATGTAGGAAAAGTTTTATCCCTTGCCTTACTATTTAAGCAGGCAAAAAAAAAGTGTTGAAGTGACATGGTGATTAGAACTTTAGGTTGCACTCACACTTGGCATGGTTGCCGTAAACCGGGCCCGAGTACGATTGACCCCTACCCCCAACCCCCCCACCCCCTCTGGCCTGCAATCAATGCTATTTTTAAATGCTACATTGTTTTTCAATTGTGGTTGTTCATACTCGTGCATATAGTTGTCCAAAAACGGTTATTGACTTCTCAAGCTCTGCCCGAGTTGCAGTTCTGTAATTTAGTTTGGTGGCCCTCTCACAGCCTCTTGCTAAACAGGTCTATTGCTTTTGTGGCATAACATTTTTCAATAATGTGATGTCACGCGTCCTACATGTGAACCGTGTCCGAGTCCAAGTGAACCGTGCTCTGGCACACCTCTTCCAAGCGGGCCAGGGATGGCTAAACAAACCGCACCCGGGCACGGTTTGAAGCACTCACACTAGTTAAACGAACTGCGCTTTAGTGGTCACATGCACTCGGACACGGTTCAAACTGCCTAGTGTGACTACACCCTTAAAAACAGCCTGAGCTACAATAGCATCTAGAAAAGGATTGCATAACAAGCATCACAATCTACAGGAACACAGAAAACACCATCCAAAATCATCAGCGACCTCTGATCCTCAAAGAGGCATCATTCAACCTCCCAACAACCTCTCTGACTTACATAACAGAAGAATGGCCTTGCGTCAGACAAACAACAAATTATTTTTCTGTTTAAACAAATAAACAAATGAAAAAATAACCAAAGAAAAACATGTACCAGAGAGAGCGATAAATCTGCTGTAATCAGTTGCTGTCCTGTCTTTCCTCAGGGGTCGAGCTGTGACGACATGTATGTGTGTATGTGTCTGTGTAGGACGTCATAGGAGACAACGAGCAGGATCACAGATCACAAGGACAGGACACAAGCGGACAAAAGTGAAAATCCTCTGTCTCCCAAAGGGAGGTCCGTCTATCCACCACTGCATTCTGGGAGTTGTTTTATGCATATTATTAAAGGGGACATATTATACCTCTTTTTAAACAATTTAGAATTGGTCTATGGGCTATACAAATCAAGTTCATGAAGTTCTTTGCACAAAATCACTCTCACATAAATAGATTTCACCAGCTCTATTCTTGCCAGTTTCGGTCTCTCCCAAATTGAGCCGTTTAAGGGCTCTGCCACTTTTAAGCAAATAAGCTGTTGCTGGTCACGCCCCGCCCTGCCCATGAAAAGCCTCCGGCTGCGTGAACTGTTTACGCTGCTCGAAAATTACTGCAAATAGAGCTGGTATCAGACCCCGATGATGAACAAGAGGATCCATCAGCACAAACAGCAAGAATGCAGCAAGCGGTTTCTGAATGTTTAGTCAACTTATTCAATAAACTTATTCAATAAACTTATTTAATAAACGTATTTGTTACCATTGGATCCCTCCTTAGTTGTTAGCCTACCATGTTTAGTTTGCCACAACAATGTAGCCTAATGTAAGGTTATTTTTTAGAAACATAATGCCATCTCTTTACAACACTTAGTATTTGCTAACATTTTAAACTCAACAAAGCTTGAACACGTTCAAGTAATGTTTCATAAAGTGAGGCTACAACTGCTAACGTCAGACTAATGGCTTTTAGACTAACTTGATGGCGCGCCTCCACTGATAACATGATAAACATTTAATTTAAACCTAGACAATATTTTAACAAGCATTAGAAGATGTTCACACTGGGTGGGTTTTTTAAAGTAAAAAACACAGACTCCGAGGCTTTTTCTAGTACAAAAAAAGCACTGGCAGCATTTATCAGTTGATAACTTTTTTTTTACCATGTCATGAACGTGAGCTAATCTCACGTATATTAGCTAACATGCTAACTTTTGAAAGGTCTGAAATTAAGACAACTGGTTACCAAAAAAATCCAAATATGGATGACTTTACTCAATAGATCAATATTATTACACAGTGAAATTGGCAAGTCATATCGCTCACAATGTTAATAGTTGACATCCTCTACCTCGACCGTCTCCTGTTACTGCTGGTTGCCACAGGACGCCAGAGTTTTGATTCCTGACAATGATTGGTCAGCTGTTCCAAAAAGAACGACGTATTTCTCAACTTGAAAAACTGGCGGCAGAGTTTTAAAAAGTGCCCAGGTAGTACGGAGAGAAACATCTCAATCTAAGCAGATAGACATTAGCTTTGGCTAAATGAGTGGGGATTCGACAGGTGCTGGGGTTGGTCTATGCCAATTCCCTTAGTGTAACGTCAGAATAAGGGAGCCATCCAAATGGCTCACAGGAGCATAATATTCTTGACACCAAAGTATTTCTACTAACAGAAGTCAGAAAACGGATGGACGGGTTTTTTTCGCGCTTGGAGAGTTTATAAGAACAGTAAAGGCCCAAATATGAACTCAAAGCCCCGTAAAAAGTGAGTTTTTGCATAATATGTCCCCTTTAAGGCAACTCTGTCTGTGTGGCATTTTATTTTATGACAAATCACAGACACATAGAGATCGGATACATCAATTAGATTATTACCTAATGTAGGCTTGCCTAAAAAAAGATGTGGGATAGTGGCCTAGTTCAGTATCAGACACTCATTTGAAGCTTATGTTGCCCATTTTTGAAAGTGTATGCATTTTCTCTCTTTCAGTTGCAGGGTTAAAAAAATCTCTCTCACGATCTGATATGTGCTGACATTTACAGGCAATTTATATAGCTAATCTTACAACCTTAGCATTTCACTGGTGCTATGGATATGACCAAAATATATAAAGGACCTCCAATGCCTAGACTCTATACAAACATTTGGTTTCTATCTGGTTTTAGCTTATCTAGTCTATAATTCAACAGGGATTCTAGTAGTAGGACATGCATGCTTCCATTATAGTAGTCAGTTAGTGTTTGGCAGAATCCAGAAGTGAATAACACTCTGCTTGAGCTACAGACAGACCAACTGACTTTAATAGTGCACTGTAAGAATAATAATAAGCACCTCAAGCCTGCAAATTGCATTTCAACATGAAATAGCTTTTCTTTCATTTATACTTGGTGTGCACTGTATATGTGTGTGTGTGTGTGTGTGTGTGAGAGAGAGAGAGGTGTTTATGAGAACCTGAATCCATTTTGAGGCCGAAAAAAACAGAGCGTTCCCAGGCTTCGAAAGAAACTGCTGACTGTTTAAACAAGCCAAGACTCAAGGTGTACTAATCCATATTGAACATTATGTTATGTTAGAAAACAAAGGTTTGAGAATGGTTCTTCAGTGCAATATTTCAAGGGTTTTCTTTGAGCTTAGCTGTGTGAGGTGTTGAGACTTCAAATGCTATAGCAGAGACAAGTCTCCTCAACTCTAACTTACTCCTAACACCTTTCATTTTTTCTGATACTCTATCTTACACATACACACACACAGAGAGAGATGGGGGTGGGGGTGCAAGACATCCTTACAAGCCTTTCGTGAGTAAGTCCCAGTGTAATTGGTCTCACAACCCAGCACACACACACACACACTGCACTCCGCTATGGAATGAATACATTAAGTATTCTCATAGAATACAGTCTATGAGTATTCTTTGGGATGAAACAGATTCATTCATTCATTTCTCATAAGGAAGAGTTGCGCTCTCTTTCTCCATCCCTAACTTGGTGTGTAGGTGTGATAGAGGTATTGTGTTTCTATGTGTGTGTGCGTTTGTCTGTGTGAGTGTGTGTGTCTGTGTGCGTGAGTGTTGTTGCTCAAGTGTTGATTTATCACAGCTGATGCTGTCCCTAATGCATTTGCTACAGGACTTAAGAATCTTCAACATTATAAAACTTCTTCTTTTCTTGGTAATCCTTCAGAATCACTTATTTTCAAGACTTCAGCTATCTTTCTCCTCCACCCAAGAAAAAAAAAAACTGGATGGTATATTTGAAGACCAAGTCTGAGCTGGGTGTTCCTTCAAAACCAAACAAAGGATCTTCTTTTCTTTTCCAATCTATCTGTCAGCACCGAAGCAAACTCTTGTTCTGAACAATGTCAAACTGACCTGAATACTTTTATGTTACTTACACACACACACACACACACACACACGGCACACAGTGTGTTACACTGTGTAACTATGTACTGTGCAGCTGATAGACTAAAACATGTCCTAAATTTTATGTCCCTGAAAATTGCGAGCTTAATAATGGCTTCTGATAAGAGCACGCATACTAGTCTAAATAGCATTGCTGTGTTATCTAATCTTTACAAGCATTCCATCACCCAGATGCTTCCGAAACCCCCTGGTTTTGACAATGACTAAGCACTGCACTAGCAAACCTTCATCAGCAAAGATTATCCTCCATTCATCTGGGAAGATTCTATGTGAACGAAATCCAAATGGATGCTGACTTAGCCCCAGCTACTGCTGATGCAGTATCTCTATCTCTTTCTTTCTTTTCTCTTTTTGCTACTGTTTTCTCCATCCATCAGACTGAGATGTGGTGGTCACCCTGTGGGGCATAGGTGGAGGTGGTGGTGGTGAGGATGGAGTGGTTGGTCCCCTAAACAGAGAAGTGAACGCTGTGTCATACTCTCCTCCAATTACCCACCACAGATGTCTGATCTCCCCACAGCCAGAATCCTCCGCTCATAGCACTCCGACACACAGCAGGAACACCCACACACACACTCACAGGGCCACTGCATCTCAAAAAGAGGATGAGGTGATTTTTCCCTTATCAAGTCCATCTTTGCCAATATCTTTATTGGTATTTCTGCTGCCTATGATGAATATTTGTGCTTCTTCAATCCTTCTTGCCTTCCAAATTTTATCATTCTCTTCCTCTCTATATGCTGCAATTATCATCTCAAAGTCTCTCTCTCACTCTCTTCTGCATAACCTCATTCACTTCCTCTCCTCTCTCGATCTCTCTTTCTCTCTCTTCTGCTTAACCTCCTCCAACTTCTGTCTCTCTCTTTCTTTCTCTGTCTTTCACTCTCTCTCCTGCCTTACCGCCTCCACTTTCTCTCTGTCTCTGCTCCACACTAGTTTCGCTGGCTGCTGGGAGCCCCGTGGGTCTAGGTTGGGTTGGGCTGGGTTTGCTAACATGAGCTTGCACATTCACTGCCTGCACATGCTGCTGCATGGCCACTGCATTCAGACTCCTGATGCACCAGTACATCTTGCAAACACACACACACACACACACACACGCGCACAACTTCCAAGCACACATATCCACAAACACAGGTAGACACAGACATACCATTAAACTACACACCTCCAAAGTGTTTTCCCTTGAGATGATGTGATATATAAATAAGACAGAATTCAGGCCAGTGAAGTTTAATTGGAAGTTAGGTGTCCACAAAGTCCCGTCCCAGCAGGATGTGTTACTATAAGCTTAAAGGACTTAGTAGCATGGTTGGAAAAATTGTCCAAAAATGACACAGAAACAGCTGCAGAATGTAAATAAACAACATTTTGATGTAATGACAAAGGCATAACCCTAGCATTCAAACAGAGTAGCACGGGTTCACCATGCTTGTATGCCTTCTGCATTAAATACAGTACAGGTTCACCATCGGTCTGTGGCTTCTGAATTAAATACAATGCAGGTGAATGCAAAGTGGCATTTGCAGAATTACAGATAACAACTTCAATAGCTCTGCTGCACGCAGTCATATTATGATGCATACAAAACAGCGTTAAAGCCCCGGTAGTTACTGTAACATGAAACCACAGGACAAAAACTAAGTGTGGGTCTCATCTACTGTAATCAACGACAAATCTTGATGGCCATCAATGGTCTGGCATGAGAAGTGACCAAACACTAGAAGACAACTAGAGAATACTAAACGCCCCTGTTAGAAGGCCGCCTGTCTCGGCTTTGATGGAGCACAGCCTCTGGGTCTTGGAGTCCAGCTGTGACCCACCCCTGCCGATACAAGTCAGCGCAAGGCTGCATGCGCTTTTCCGTTGCCCTCGGACGAGATGGAGGATTGGTGATGCATAAAGATGTTAGCTAAGCGCCACTGAACCATGCAGCATGCGTGGGGAGGGAGGGAGGACACACACACACACACACACACACATCTATACACACACACACCCTGTAGACAGCTCTTCTCTCTCTCTCCACTCATTCGACCTTTATCTCCCAGTCTGGTCAGTGCACAGTTGTAGTATTCAGCACACAAGAGTAGCAATGGAAGAGAGCATACTCTATGAGATTGAGACCAGTGCATTGAACACAATGAACAGCTGGTGTTTGGAGCTGAAAATAAAACAGAAGCATTACATGGCGTAATTTGGAAATCTTGTCTAGATAAGTATGCATTCATTGGACAGCTTTCGATTGTGCTGCATTGGGTAATCATTTGTTATGTTATGTTGCTATTTGTTTGATCCAATGCAATTTGCCAGAGTGCCACATTTTTGAACACTTATTTTTAAACCCTGTGTAAGAACAAATGTAAGACGGATAAAGACATCCTTTCCCTCTTGCCATCCTGGTTATGTGCACTCGTGGGGTGCTCCAATATACACACTTCTGTACTTACTACGTGTAGTGCGTAGAGACAAACTACTGAGCAGCCTCTAGTCTAAAGACTGCTGGAAAATGTCTGTGAGTCAGGTCAGTATAGTGGTATATATGGGAATGTGAACCTAATTCCCACCCCTTCCCACACACTAGTAACTAGAGAGATTAACTGAAAATAGCAAATTTATTTAGGCTTTAAACCTAGTAATTAACCTCTCAAGAAATGAAATAGAAAGTACATGTATTAAATTCAGTGACTTTAACAAAGAAAACCCAGTGTGGCTAATTGGCTTATAAAGTAGCCCTGTAATTCAGCAGACAGAGTAGTAACAATTAACCCCAAACTAATTTGTGTTTATGTAAAAAAAAACACACACACAAAAAGAAAATTAAGTTTGGCACAATCACATTAACATACACAATAGAGAGAGTGAGCACTCGAAGGCATGTAACTTAAAGTTCAGTTCAAGGGAGTCCCTTGTGCCCAGTGTTAGCATGGAGAAAGTCGAGTGGCAGGGAATACTCACGAGCAGTGTTGTCATCTTACTTTAAAAAAGTAATTACTTACAGTTACAAATTACTTCTGCCAAAAAGTAATTACTAACTCAGTTACCACACTGCAAAAGTAATTAGTTACTCAGCAATGTAACTGCCGTTATTTTTCATAAGGTTAGAGTTGATGTAGACGTGGATAATATCTTTTTCCCTGGGCATAGCGTGCATGATACATATACTTTACTACCTTTAATATCGACGAGGGAGAAGTAGTGCCGGTACTTCCAGTTTAAGGCTAACTTTGAATTTCATGCATGGTATTGGGCATGTTCACACGCTCAATTTGTTCTACATAGTTCCCACAAGCCCATACAGTACCTAGATATTGAATTTTCAACTATAGTACATTAAATCTTTTAATGAAAAGGCTATTAATTTCATTTTTCTGTGCATTGAATTTTTTGTTCCAAATTGTTTGTAATTTTGTTCCACTGTTTTCACCAAGACATTTGAAAAAAGGTAGAAAAAATGTCCCTTAAACAGAACTTAACCATAACTGAAAATATTGTCCTCAGCTACATTACGTGCCTTAAATACATGCAGCGTTGAGCGTATGTCCCTTTTGACATTAAACACTTCTCCTTGATAGCTTAGCCTCATAGCCTGTTGATTTGGCCTTTTTGAGTTTCCATGTGACAAACACACCCCTTTGTAGTCAAAAAAAAAAAAGAAAAATACTAGGGCCTAACCTATAATAGCCTATAGCCTTACTATTACAATATATCAAAATTCAATGAAACATAGGCTATGTTGCAGTATTGTGTTGTGCTGGATAAATTTGCTTTCCTTTCCCTCTCAGTATCCTCAGCTAACATCATGTGCTTATTAACTGCAAGGCACACACAAACACCCATCATCCTACTCCTCACTGTGTTTTTTTTTGTTTTACCAGGCTCTGCCCAAGTAGCCTACCTTTGAAACAATGTTTAGCACCGTCCTCCCTTATAACACAGCAAGGTTATGAATATGGAAAAAAGTTAGTTACTTACTTACATTGTTTTAACGCCTCCTGAATTATTATCTTGTAGCGTATTTGGAGTTAAAAAAAACTAGCACTATGATTGGTCGATGTCCAGCACGTTTCCAGCATGTTGCTGCCCAATGCGAGTCTAATGCGCAAGCTGAACCCAAAGTCAGTGGTATTTTGCGTATTATGAAGTGACAAATTGTACCTTAGTTTGATGTTTAAATGCGTATCTGCTACGCAAAATGTGTACAGGTTGGTAGGTAGGCATTTGCAACAGTGTCATCATTTGGTTATCTCTCGTAAGGCATCTGATAAAGCTAAAGCTTGACATCTCACGCGTCACTCAACCAAGTTGCAAGTATGGGAAAAGTAATTAATTAGATTACTCTGTTACTGAAAAAATAACGCTGTTATACTTAAACGCCGTTACTCCCAACACTGCTCACGAGAGGAGGAGGGAGAAGGCGAGGATGGGGGGAAACATTCAACCTTGATTATTAGAGTCAAGTCCACCGACCCCACGTCTTAATTCTCACATGGGTTCATCAGTCTGCCACCTGGCCACGCTCTCCTAAAAGCAGAAAGTAACCAACACAGTTTTGCCACGTCCAGGATGTGTAGCAAATGAAACTTTGCTTGTTCTTTTTCTGGTCCTGCCCCTTATCCTCTCTCTATCGTCTTCTTATTGGCTTGAACTCAGTCAGACCTACGGCTCATTGTTGGGCAGTCCAATTATGATAGCGCCAAAAATAAGTGTAGTGAAAGGAGCTTAGTATCTGCTAGTAGTTAAATAGCAGTATCATGATGGTTTTTGGTAAGTGCACCATGCCTCCTGAAACTGCAAAATCACCCCAAATATAGACCTATGCAAGTAGATTTCAGTCCGAAGTTTAAGGACATGTAGCCTACCCGCCGAAGAGCACGCTTCGCGTGAACAAGGTGGCCGAACTCAAGTCAGCTAGGGTAAAAATAATTTGTGTGTGATTTTATTTACACTACTGTTGGTCGATCTTGTAGTTGCCTATGTGGGACCAAGGTGATCTTTGGGCAAAAATGGTTGGAGACCACTCCTCTATACCATGTAGGTCTTCATACTAAACCAAACAAAAAACATATGTAGGAGTGGAAATCAACAATCAGATATTGATTATAACATAGAATGGAATGCTTCAACAAACTGGAATCATACATCAGGTCAGTCAGTGGGTTGAAACAGAAAAGTAACACCTTAATGTAAATGGCTGCTTGGGTCACCAAAGTAGTATAGGCTATATGGGTCTATGGGTCTAGTATAGGCTATAGGTCTAAGTACTGGCAGTGGAAACCTTCCAGAGAATTGATAAATACTTAGTCCAATAAGTAGATGTGACAATGACAACATTGAGGTTATTGATAGAATCCAATCAATTCCCAGCCTTAAAACTGAGTAAACTCACACGCAATATTGTCAATTATTTTTACGTTCCTTAAAGCTGACAGGCCCAATGTTGGGAATTGCAAAGTTTGTGCACACCTTTGAATTAGGTTTGTTGTTTTTGGACCCAAAACTCCCTCTTCCAGTTCAACCTGAGCTTTTATTTTCCCAGCCTGGTCTGCAGCCAATTAGGAGATTCCAACTCTTTCCCAGTGCTTCCCTCCTGAGAATCCCCCTTCAATAAACACAGCCACAGACACAAACACCAACCTAACATAAACACCTGCCTTACCCCAGTCACAACAAATACACTATATGTCCTTCCTTCCCAGGTCCTAGAGCACAAATAGGACACTAATAGGCAGCATAGGTTGTAAAGGTGACAGTTACACTATATAAAGCAGCATAGGTAGTATGGCTGAAAGTCACAGTATAGTAAGCAGCATAGGTAGTATTAGTATAGCTGACCATCACAGTTTAGTAAGCAGCATAGGTAGTATAGCTGACAGTCACAGTAGTAACCATAGGAACTGTGACACATAGCTACTCACAATCGTGGATGTGTGCATATGTGTGGGTTTTCAATAGGCAAGATGGGTGGGCTGGGGGTGGGTGGAGATGGAGAAGCACGTGAAAGGTAAACAAGAGCAAAGCTCTTGGTCTCTGAGGCTATATTTAGTCGCCGGCGAGTCTCAGTGGGGTTGCATTTCCCAAGGTCACGGAGCGCAAGGGTCGAGCCCCGGCAGAAAGACAAGAGGCACCGGCGCTCTGACACACACACACACCACAGCTCCTCCACTCACTCACCCCTGTCACCCTCTGCCTGTCCCTGCAGAGAGAACCCCAAATGGAAAGAGTAAAGGGAAGAGGAGGGCCAGAGACAAGAGGATGAATGTGCTCTTTCTCGATAAGGCAGACAAGGCAGATCCACCCATGCTGCATACACACACACGCACTGTGTAGGCACACGTGTATTTACGCAGACAAACCTGTAGATAATCGTAATCTCTTTCTTAGATAGACAAGGCACACACACACTGTTTAAGCAAGCATACATATGTATTTACTTTCTTATTAAGGCAATCCTAAACACAATCATAAACTGTCTCTCTCTCGCGTGCGCGCTTTCTCACACACACACACACACACACATTTTGTCTACTAGTTTTTGAACAGCAGACATTGAGTAGTTTCAGGGTAAGCAAAGGTGTTATTTATGACAGCCAATAAGTGTCCGATTCTGCTACACTGATACCTATTTTATGTGCTATAATGTACGTACCTTACCTTAGCACTACCTGGAAAAATAGTTGCAGTGAAAAAAGGCATATACGTAGCTCAGAGACAGATGTCAAGCTCTGTACAGAGACAGATGTTGTTTTGTGCAGTTACTAGGGGCAACTATAGACCTCCAACACACACACACACACTGATGCTCTTGTGTAGTGAGAAGAGGCAATTGTAGACCTCCAAATACACACCTATGCCCCCCCCCCACCACCCACAAACCCTGATGCCTTGAGTGTCTTTGGAGACTATGAGGAATAGACCACGCACATGCATACTGTAACGTGTCAGCGAGTGCCATCTCGTAGTCCATCAGCAGAGTTGCCCCATGAGAGACTTGTCTGTTCTACACCGCCGTCTTGGGGACATTGCAGCGTCAGCAAAAGGTCCCTCAAAACAAGTGACAGAGGAAGAGGAACACACTGCAGACTGTACTGAGACAATTTGCTTGAGTCACGGGATGCTGCATGCACACATGGATTTCAATGTTTCCTGGCACCTGAAGCAAGGGTTTAGCATGCAAATGCAATAAGGATGTCACTTGGTGCAGAAGACCTAACAGAATTGTGGTCCAAAGGGTACTGACCCCAACATGTATGCAACAATTCAAATACTATCACATTGTGTCCATGTTTCAGCAGTCACAAGCACATTTTGTCTGTTTCAGCAGTCACACACACACTCTCTCAGCAAAAACAATTGCGTATGTTAAATCAAATGTTAAATCACAAGGGTGCGTTGACTGTTTCTTATTTTCATTGTGAATGAAGCCCTGAACAAGATTATTTTTTACATTGATATGTACAAGGCCATAGAGAGAAGCAGGGAGAATTTTGAGAGCAGCAGGTCATGGAATTGGACAGAAGAGAAAAAAAAGTGTCTGAGACAGTTACAGTAAACCTTAATTAAATGTGTTTGGCTGGGCATGATCATTCTTCCCTCCCCTCAACTATAAGATAAAAAAAGTAATTCTGCACACAATGTGATGGCTTTGCCACATGACCATTTTAACATAATGTTGGCCAGACAGACAGACAGACAGATGGACAGACATATGGATAATGTGATTACTTTATTGCATACAAGTATTATAGTCACTTAAGCTCTTTTTGTAAGTGGGTAGTATTTCACAATGTGTTTTTTCAGACTAAGGAGTATTCATCTAAGAATAGGTTCACTGTTTTCTTTAGCAAGCTACACAGCTGAGCTTGTAATTAATGTCTTGCACTCATCAAGGTTTTGGCAATGGAACGACAGCCCACTGGCCGACAGCAAAATAAATAAATAAGCAAATAAGTCAATAAATAAAAAGCAGACAAGCCATGGTGGCTCAAAGGACTGCAAAAATTTAGCAACAGATGACGGCATTAACGCTCAGCAGGAGCTCAACTCTTGTTTGGCTTTCTCTATTTCAGCACAGAGCAATAAACAAAATAAATGAATGGATGAATAAGGGATTTAGTTACCCTTGTCATCCTATGTCTACAAACACTGTTGCGCCAGACACGTCTGTTTGGGTGAACTATGGCCAAACTGTTTTTCTTTTTCTTTTTTATTAAAAGCATATAACACTCTTTATTGATCATCTCCATTAATGGAGCCCCCAGCTTCAATAAGAATTGAAAAAAAATGACATGAAATAATTCCCCCAAAACCTCTTAGCAGATAATCCATGGCTGGCTAGAATGGGGATGAATCAGAATCCATTCGTCATAGGAATTAAATTCCCTCGTCAACATAAAATTGTATTTTGTGATTTGACACTGGACATGCAGTGCAGAGACAAAAGGAATCCCCTGAATTCACCCACCATTTGGCCTCATATAGGTCTAACTCAAACAGTTTGGTTGACACAAAATAAAATGCTCATTATGTGATTACTACTACTGGTACTATTCTGGGATCTCACAAGGGTATATGAGATCCCCTTGACCAATAGCTCTGTGACTGTGTTTGTGTGCAGAGGACAAGGCACTGTGGTGTAACCTGCATGCTTCTCTGCACCTCGCAAGGCAACGCTCCCATGAGACTGCAGAGGTGTGCTAGCTAGCACAGGGTTTTCAGTTCAGGCTCTGGTTGATCCTGTATGGGGTAATTTGTTGTGTGTGTGTGTGAGTGAGTAAGTGAGAGAGTGAGACAGAGAGAGAGAAAGAGATTTGTATGTAATAGAGAAAGTAGCGAGTGTGTGTGTGTGTGTGTGTGTGTGTGTGTGTGTGTATAGACTACCAGATATCTTCTTTCAACTGACCCAAGCACTGTCTCTGACAGTGACTAACAGCCTTGGGATTGCTAAAGAGGTTCGGAGACGACACCAGAGCTCCAGTCCTCCAGACTTAAGTCCCTGTTAGCGGTAGCTGGCGCTAACCTTGTCTGGGGTAGACTAATAAGCAGTGAAGAGCATGTGTTACAAGGGCAAGGGTGAGCTGGTCAGGCTTATAGTTCTCATAAAGCACAGCACTGGAGCATAGTGCTAGCACAGCCAAAAGCCAGACAATCAACACTATAGTGCTAGGTGTTAGCTGCAGTGTACTATGTAGATACTACAAGGCAGATTTCCAACTGAGGGTTTATACTTACTTGAGTATGGAACATTCAGATATTGGTTGTTCTATGCAAGAAAAAAAAAAGAAAAAGAAAAACAGTTTGGCCATAGTTCACCCAAACAGACGTGTCTGGCGCAACAGTGTTTGTAGACATAGGATGACAAGGGTAACTAAATCCCTTATTCATCCATTCATTTATTTTGTTTATTGCTCTGTGCTGAAATAGAGAAAGCCAAACAAGAGTTGAGCTCCTGCTGAGCGTTAATGCCGTCATCTTATGCATCACACCAGCTATCACACATGTGATCAACGCTTCACTATCAACAGGAATCTTCCCTTCTGCATTCAAGCATGCTCAAGTAACACCTCTACTCAAGAAACCCTCTCTTGCTCCCGACCAGGTGGGAAACTACAGGCCGGTCTCTCTCCTTCCGTTCCTTGCAAAAACTATTGAAAGGGCGGTATTCAAACAGGTTACTGAATTCTTGAACAGAATCTACTCGACCACAACCAATCTGGCTTTAAGAGCGGCCACTCCACTGAAACAGCTCTACTATCTGTGGTTGAAGCCTTAAAAGAAGCCAGAGCGGAATCAAGGTCATCTGTACTCATCCTGCTTGACCTGTCAGCTGCGTTTGATACGGTAAACCACAGTATTCTATTGTCTATACTGTCAAACATGGGCATCAAGGGTGATGCATACTGCTGGTTCGAATCCTACCTCACTGGGCGACTGTTCAAAGTGTCCTGGCTAGGACACACCTCTGCGCCTTACCACCTTGCTACTGGAGTACCCCAAGGATCTGTGTTGGGTCCCCTTCTTTTCTCCATCTATACCACTTCCTTGGGCCAAATCATCCGCCAGCACGGCTTCTCCTACCACTGCTATGCCGATGACACCCAGCTCTATCTGTCATTCTCACCCGATGACCCAACCATCCAAACGCGAATCTCGGATTGCCTCTCTGACATCTCTGCATGGATGCAAGACCATCATCTCCAGCTGAACCTCTCAAAAACTGAGCTGCTGGTCCTCCCAGCTAAACCAACTTTTCATCACAACATTTGCATCAACTCTGGCTCCTTGTCTCTTGCTCCCTCACGGGTAGCCAGGAACTTAGGTGTTATGATTGACGACCAGCTAACCTTCAATGACCATGTTGCTTCTGTTGCCCGGGCCTGCCGCTTCGCACTATTCAATATCAAAAAGATCAGACCATACCTAACTCAACAAGCCTCCCAATTGCTGGTTCAAACTATGGTCCTCTCACGCCTTGACTACTGCAATGCCCTTCTGGCAGGACTTCCTGCCTGTGCCGTCAAGCCACTTCAGATGATCCAAAATGCTGCGGCGGGTCTCATCTTCAATCAGCCGAAGAGGACGCATGTCACCCCTCTGCTAATCGAGCTCCACTGGTTGCCTCTGGCGGCTCGCATCAAATTCAAATCACTGATGCTGACTTACAAAGTGCTTAGAGGATCTGCCCCTTTTTATCTAAGCGCTCTCATAAAAGCTCAGGCTACCCCCCGACAACTCCGGTCCTCCAATGACTGTCGACTGGCAGTCCCAGCACCTCGCCCAAGGCAATCCAGACTCTTCTCATGTGTCGTCCCACGCTGGTGGAATGACCTACCAAAAACAATCAGAACAGGGCCATCTCTGGAGGCCTTCAAAAAGCTCTTAAAGACCCAGCTATTCAGAGAACATCTTCTATCCTAGCACTAAAATGAACTGAAGCACTATCCCCTAGCACTATGCTCCTTAAGGTTTCTGCTATGTAGCTTGATTGTTATCCTCGTTTTGTAAGTCGCTTTGGATAAAAGCGTCTGCTAAATGCATAAATGTAAATGTAAATGTAATAGTAGCTCGCAAAGGTCTCATAATTTGCGAACCTTTATTACAGTAGCCAATTCTAGTTCAAAGTCAGGCGTTCCTCATGTGGTTTCTAATTGAGAGAAACCATATGGCTTCTCCACAATGGCATGCCAGTTGCTCTCAATGGGGGTCTACTTTTTCGGTTATAAAACAAGAGATGATAAAAAATACTGCAAAGCGAAGCAAATATCTCACCTTCAGGGAGACGTCCTGTGGCAACCCCCTGACTACTCATCAGCACTTTCCTCAGCTATAGAAAGCCTTACTAGCCACCAGAGGGGTATTTGAACACTGGTCAGGTATTCCTCCCTGGGCTTTTTGATAGCCTCATTCTTTCATTTTTTTTTTTACTCTCTCTCTCTTTCTTCACTCTCTTGCCCACGTCCTCCCTCTGCCTCTCTGTGTGCCTCTTTCTCTCCATGTCTCCCGACACGCTAGCCTCACCTAGCTCCCGGGGAGAGCAGGAGGTGAGGCTGCGGCATGTTTGGAGAGGAATAATTAACGACATTGCAAGACAGAGTGGAGAGAGGTGGCAGCAGCAGCAACAGGAGCGTCAGGAGCAACAGCAGCAGCAGTTAACAAAAGCAGAGCTAGCATTTTATTTTATTTCACCTCTCTCTCTCTGAGTGAAGATGAGCTCATTAGGAAAAGGGTATCCTCATTTCCTCCCAGTTCAGCCAACACACTTGTAATGTTCTTTTATGTGATGAAAAAAAAGAAAAAGAGGAAGATAACGAAAGACTGACAATAAATCTAAAAGAACCGTTTGTTTGAACTATGAAGTACATACTGATGTGGGAAAAGGGCACTATTTAGGACAAAAAATGTTTACTCAATGAATGAATTCAATTGGCGCCCAAGCCAAGCAGCCAACTTACAAAGCACTAGCAGCACTGGCGGCACTCATAAAGGCGTTTGTTCAACCACAATTTGACGTGGGCCTCCCCCGATAAAACATTCAATCTGAAACGCCATGTCAGGTTTAATGGAGTGTGTCTAAGAGGCAGGGGGCCTTGACTAATGAGTCACTCCAAATGACAAGGGAGCCGTCAGAGCACTTTCCTAAGATTGCTCCATGCCACCTCAGGGTACCTCTTCTCATGGTACTGCTTTCTGTGCCATCTAAATGCCATGGAGGAGAGGGCCTCCTTCTCTCTCAGTCACACTGGCAATGCACATTCACAGGAGTATCATTCATGCTCCTAAATGAGGATGTGTGCAATAATTCAGTACATAAGATCGCCATGATGAATTGTCCACTTAGCCAGCGATAGAACTAGGGGACAATGACTCCTCTGAATACATAAGGCATTTTGAGTTTAATAGTAGTTAAATCACAACCCTGAACCTTCTGGTAGCAAAATGAGATGCCATCTCTAAATGCAACAAAGCAGTTGTGTCACACAATCTAAGTGTGTAATCTCATTAAATCAGAATTAATAATCTGTGTAATTTACCAGTAATCTAAATAAAGGGCCAATCTCCCCATTCTAAGACACCTTGTTCCAACTATATGAGGGAAATAATGCGCTAGCAGACCAAAAACATGAATATGCCAATACACTCAGATTAGATTTGTATTAACAAAATGAACCCTTCAAGTCAGTTTCATCAAAACATCTAGGTGCATTAAAGATCTGAGTTGGTATTAATACACATAACAAGACAGGGATGGGTAGGTGAACCCTTGCCTTAAAGGTCCAATGTGTAAAAAAGTCGCAAACCTACTATTTAGCCTTGCGCCACGCAGTTCATAGTATGTATTACAGCTACAGCATGCTACTAATCCTGCTAATGTATTTCAAGATGGCGAATGCCTATGTAGCGACGCCAGCCATTCAAGCCTAGTAAATCGACCATTTAGAATACTTGAAGTTAATGGTGGTGGTAAATATTTATGAAAAAGCACATCTTTGTGAAGGGGTAACATAGACTTAGATTAGAACAACTAAAAATGCTACACATTGTACCTTTAAGCTAGTTAACTTAAACTCCACCACACCACTCTACTTACTGTACCTGCCCGCGAGTCAGATTAAGGGCGGCCTCCAGTGTGGTGATGAGGATGATGATGATGCTGATGGCGATGATGACGGGGACCCACCGTTCATTCCATTGTAGATGCTCCTGTGGTGGGGCAAGACTTCGTCCCCCGTCGTCGGCCTCCTCTGCACGCCATCTCGACTGGGGCTCCCGAACTTCCCGCTGTGCTCCGGGCTCATGCCGTACTGGTGCCTCAGCATCTCTGGGCTAGCACCACCAGCACCGCCACACTTGTGCTCGTGGTGTTCAGGTGTGCCGAGCAGCGAGCCCTGCCTGGGTTCGGGGCTTCCGCAGCCACTGCCCACACTGCTCATACTACCCACACTGCCTCTGTGCCTCTGGAAGAACTCCAGGCTACCCATGGGGCTACCAGGGCTGGAGCCAAGGTGGTGGTGTTGGTACTGGGGGTGCGGGTAGGTGTGGTGGTGCTGCTGCTGCTTCTTCTGGAGGGGGGAGTCGTGGCCGCTGTGCTTGGGCCGCTGCTCGGGACTTCTCCGCCCAACACCACCGCCCGAACGGCCATACTTTTCCGGGCTCAGGCCCCGCATTGTGCGGTGGTCGGGCACGGAGATCGAGCCGCAGCGCGGACGGCAGGGCGGGGGGATAACGAACGGGTAGTCCAGGCTGGTGCTGCGGTGGCGGGTGGGGAAGTGCTCGGGACTGGACACCTCGCTGCCACCACAGCCTCCACCTCCACCGCTACCTCCCACTGAGGTCCGGGGCTTGTGGAGGTGCTCTGGGCTGCTGCTGCTCCCCAGCAACCCTCCTCCACCACTTCCTCCTCCACCTGTGCCCCCTCCTCCAGCTAGCAGAGTCTGCTTGTGGAGCTGGAGGTTGTGGTGGTGATGATGGAGATGATGGTCAGAGCTGTCTGCACTTCCAGCACTGGAGGTGCTGCTCCCATCCCCCACATCCCTCATTAGAAGCCCCGTGCCGGGCACCATAAGCAGGCTGCTCTGGCTGTCTATGGAGCTTCTGCAGCCAGGTCCAGTCATCCCTCCACCACCACCAACACCACCTCCTCCGCCTCCTCCACCTCCTCCCCCTACTCCACCTACTCCGGTCACCCCTCCTCCACCACCACCTCCCCTCTCCCCACCCCGTTGCTCATCTTCGAGCAACAAGCAGAGCTCTTTGAGCTCCAGGTTCTCCTTGATCACCTCCTCCTGCCGCTGCTCCAGCTCCTTGAGCTTCTGCAGGTACAGCGTCACCTCCTTGCGCATGATGCTGGCGCTGTAGCGGCCCAGGCGCTGCCACTCACGTGACACCCTTTTGCCCTTCTGCCGGTCGTCGTCCAGGAAGCAGCAGAGGTCACGCAGCTCACGGTTATCCTCCTGGAGCTTCTGGTTTACATCCTGCCACAGAAAAAAGGTGGAAAGTCATTAACCACGGACACGACAAAATAATTATTCAGTCATTTAGTTTTTTGACATTATGTTCTCAATAGGGTAAAGCATTGACATTCAACAGTGGGTATACTGCCATAATAAAATGCTGTAGCCTATATCCTAAAAAAAGGGGAGAGTAAATGCAAAATGTCCACCAAGACAACTCAACTCTATAAGGCACCTATTGTGTTGTCAGTAGGGAACTACAAAAACATCAATACAAATAATCTATATAAATCTCCATCTATAACAATATTCCAACCCACTACAATGCAAACAATGTATCTTGACCCATCATATTATATCTTGATTAACTTGATAGAACATATACAGCACTCATTCAATGTCAAACAGCCAGTTACTTTTGCCACAAAACTGAGAAGCTCAGGTCTGACATAGTGTATGGGAAACCGTTCAAGTCAGAAAGTATGCAGCTCTAAAGACTAGCTATCCACAGATTCCTTTATCCCTTCATGACAGTTACCCAGTGACTTGTACAGCGAGAGAGAGAAAAAAAACTGGCAAAGGAGGAGGTGGGTGGGTGGGTGAGGAGATCAGGTACCAGGCACCACTATGGTCTGTCTGGCGTCTTGTGGGCTTTTGTGCAAGCTCATATCTCTCTAGGTGTGTAGGCTACACCGGCTCCTGAATCACTCAGCCATTAGTCATTGCTTGGCCCCCCTGGACCTCTCCTCTCAGCCCACTCTAATTAACTCAAAAATCTGCCTGCTTCCGCCCCACCTTTCCAGCCCCCAACCAGATCTATGGGAAGCTGACAGAGTGCAATCCTGGCACTTTTCTCTTAGCTCACCCATGCTGTAGCTCTCTTTAATGAAGGTTCACTTCTTTTAAAAGAGGCTGTTGGGAGTACTTAAGATGTTGAAATCATCCTCCTGTGTGTGGGTGGTCCCCTCATTAAGCATTATTGAGGTGCTGGTATTTGGCAGGCTGTGGCCCCTGAAGCTGGATATTATCTAAGTATGGATGATTTAATGAGGAATGTCCTGCTAAAGTAAACAGTTTGTCTGCAAAATTGCCAGACAATGCATTAAAAACATACAGCACAAGACATGCTGAACAGATGGGGTGTGGAATATCATCCTGAAATATGCTGAAGATTGTATATAGATCTTATCTGCTCTCCAGGCAACATGTGGGCATCTTAGTTATTCCCTATCAATAAAATTAAGTTCAGTTTATATGTGATTATTGATATATTAGTTTAGTAAGTCTTAAATGGTTGAGATATGATCAACATTTGTTCTCCTTATATCATATCACACACACACACACACACACACACACACACACACACACACACAGATAATGTAGCTACACTTGGCACCTGAACAGACCTACCCAATAACCCATCCACCCGATCAAAACTGTATCTATTATATTACAAAAATGACAAGTGTGACAGTGATACTGAACCTGGCGATGCGCGTTCAGGTGCCCTGAAAAACTATGATCTCATCCTTGAGAAATGCGCGCCCCCTCACCTTCAACCCCCGAATCTCGTTCAGATGCAATTGAAGGCTGCGGTTGACCTCGCGGATCAGATTGGCGTGATCCATAATGACGCTCATCTTGTCTGCTTCAGATCTGCGAAGCCGACACACCAAGTCCTCCTTGGTCCACTTTAAAAGCTCCTCGTCCGACAGATTTGCAATATCCTCTGCCGGACTTTCCGTCCCCTTGGATATTGACAACTGCAGCTGGGGTTGGGTAGCTTTCTCCATTGACTCAGATGAGCTACGATATAACAAACTACTTCGAAAATATGCACAAGGCTCCTACCAACATCTGTCCGCATCCAAACTGAGGCGGGCGTGGGACAGCCGGCAACCGCGAATAGCGCGAGCTTATGATGGCTGAGGGGTTAGGATATGCCTTCCCCAAAGCAACAGCTGAGGATGCCAAATAAGTTGAAGGTGAAAAAGGCTACATGCGGGCGCCCGGCTCCTCCTTACACCTTCTCAGAGCGTGCATAGTTCCTCCGAGTTTGCGTGTCAAGGCAGCGTCAAAATCATCCTGCGTCTCAGCTGGAGAAAACCTCGGCGCTGCGCCGGCACTTGATGTGCACGCCTTCGTCTCGTTCCGCACTCTCCACCAAGACATAGGGGAGGATGCACAGCAGCATCTCCAGCAAGTGCATTGGAAAAGAGAGAAAGCGTGACTGCAGCAGCGACCTACCTCTCTTTCTATCACTGGGTTTCCTATACCCTCCCTCCCTCCTGGGGTGTCTATAGCTCGGTCAATAGATGGTGAAACAGTGCCATCTACAGAATGATGGAAAAAGTCATGGCTGTGTTAGGGATGAGTCTCTCGTGACTTTAGCTGTGTAGGCTGCTAAGAGTACAATGTCTTATTGCGTAGTAGTCACTGCAAGAGCCGGTGAACCGACAAAATGGGACAAAATAGCTTACAAATTCGTCTCGTTGAAAAAGCCGATAGATATACGTAGGCTTACCATATACTAACTGCATATAAATAAAAAATACTGATCACATTCAAATTATTCGGGAACGGGGGAGTGATATTTTGAATTTGCATCCAAGGAAACTCAGACTGTATGGGAAACTCACAATTCCGTGCAATCGGCCAGAGACTCGGCCTACTTGTAGGTGGAGTAGTTTGATGACGTCTCGGAAACATGGAACCAATAGTAAACTGCTGAATGTGTGTAGTAACACGTCATTCCACAGCGGAGAAGATACCGGTCGGGTTGAGCTCGGTTGAGCGGAGTAGCCAGCCGCAATTTCCATTGCCCATCTGCCTTTTAATGTGCAGATGTGATTGATATATATAAGGAACTACATTTCAACTATTTATTGTCGTTTGGATTAACGGATTCATTCCAGGTATGAGCATCAAAATGTTCTCATCTTGATCTAGGTCAGCTCATCAGGTTGGGTGAAAAAACCCGGATTAGCCCAGTGAACCGTCGCTTGTTAGCTCGCAGTGCTAACTATATCGATAGATTGTTAATACTCAGTTAATCACCCTAAAAGCTGTTTTCAGTTAAGAGTCGATTTCCAATGGTCATGTTTGTGTGAAAGGGGCTCTCACTAAAAAGGTTTCCTGCGTCTGCTTGTAACAATAATTTGTTTGGTAGTTTCGTAGCACAGCTAGCATTGCTTCATCAATTGTAATGTAACCCATTTGCTAGCCTAGTATAGACGGTGGCTGATATTTGACTTTAAAGACACAGCTGATTTTCTTAGTGTCAGTATGTGATGAATGAATTGACCCGTCTGCGATGGCAGTTCGTGTTATAGGTGATTATGCATGTAACGTTAGATACAAACTTCATTAAGTTGTATCATTGAAGTAAGTCGAGGATAACAAATCAGATTTTCTTAACCCTGATTCACTGAGTGTCATAACAGGTCACACAAACTTATGAAAAGTTACAACGTAGCTCAGTGTATATTTTTCTTTGTGTGTAACGTTAGATATTGCCCCAGTGTCGCTTGTCGATTGCTAAAATCAGCATTCTGTGTTTTTTTTTTTAAAATATGATGTTAATTGATTATTTTTGTTTTTTGGCACATAACAGCAAGTATGGTCCCTAGTGTTGCAGATAAGAGATGTTTTTTTTTCTGGGTCGCGCTATGTGATGTAAGTTGTCAGGGGTGCATGAACTGACAATCTTGATTACTGTATCTAAGAATAACACCTTATAGGATGTTTCATAATGTCAACAAAAATGTCAATCGGCCTACTTAAATCCTTAAGGTTCAGTAACTCGTAAAGTTGATGTAACAAAACTATGTGAGTGTCACTCCCTTTTGCCCTGTTTGACGAACTTTATTAAAAATAGCTTGGACTCTTGCGCACACTCCATTAAGAACATGTCTGACAAGTTCAGAGTGACGCACAAAGTCAACACTTTACTTTTTCCATTGTTTGAACCAGTTTATCTAACAGGTTGCAACGTCAGCATCTAGGAAAACTTTCTTGAGACTCAGAGACATGTCTTCTTTCCCTCTTTTAACCATCTTCATCTTTCCCCTTTGTTGTCAGCTCCCTCCACAATGGATATGCAACAGCAGCAGCAGCAGCAACAACAACAACAGCAACAGCAGCAGCAGCAGCAGCAGCAGATGACGTACCAGGAGTTTATCCAGCAGAATGAGGACCGCGACGGCGCTCGCTTCAGCTGGAACCTGTGGCCTTCTAGCCGCCTGGAGGCCACACGACTGGTGGTGCCTGTCTCCTGCCTCTTCACACCGCTCAAGGAGCGACCCGACCTGCCACCCGTCCAGTACGAGCCTGTGCTGTGCAGCAGAGCCAACTGCAAGGCCGTTCTCAACCCGCTTTGGTGAGGGGCAACAACAAGCCGTGTGCTGTAACCATTTAGGACACTGGGTTGGCATCACTGAGCACTATGCTTTGAACCTATGCCTCTAACTTCACTTTCTCCAAAAGGTCACCCCCAAACAAAAACTCATCGTAAAACTATCAGTTAAAAAACACTAATATACTGAGTAGTATTGTTCTCTTGTCTCCTGCTGTGCCCCAGCCCCCATCACTTAAACCTCGCACCCTTAGCTAGCTCTTTGATCAGTGATGTTAATGACCCCATTGGAAAGGCCATCTAGTAAGTCTTTGTGATCACAAGACCCATCATCACAGGCCATTTTCAAGCCAACGCCTGTCTGTCTTGTCTTTATTTATGTTTATTTGCCATTGAGTTGAGAGAAAGCTCAGAGATCAGCAATTCTTTACTCTTTAAGACTGCCTGTTTCTTGTCTGTAAGTTATTTAACAAGATATCAGTCACAGATTGTCAGAAATCTGTTATTAGAAGTGAATCTTGTACCCTCTCACATTTTTCTTGTTCTGCTTTGTAGCCAAGTGGACTTCCGAGCCAAAATATGGGCCTGCAACTTCTGCTTTCAAAGAAACCCTGTAAGTACCTGTATACACTTTTAGTGTGCAAGTAGCTTTATTTACTCTTAGTGCATTAATGAGCAAGTGTGTAAGTAGTTGTAAATGCTGTGAGTGAGTGTAATTATATGTAAGTGTGCAAGTAGCTGTATAGGCTCTTTGTGAATGCATTAATGAATGAATGTTCACACTCCTGGATGGAGAGCCTTTCACTTAGCAGTTAAGCCAACTGTCAGTGCTTGCGTAACATTAGTTAAATATTCTTTTGGCTGCACAATATTAAATTACCTCAGTACCTCATGTGATGTGATATCTGTGCGTTTGTCCTTTCGTAAGTTCATTCGTTTTTACTCACTGATTTCTCTCCCACTCTGCTTTTCTCTCCTAGTTTCCTCCGTCTTATGCTGGCATCTCGGAGGTCAACCAGCCCGCTGAGCTTATGCCTCAGTTCTCCACCATTGAGTACATAGTGCAGGTAAACACGCATGGCCTGCGACCTCCTGCATCTGAACATGGAGCACAGCACACACAGACTGACCGTATGTACTGTACACAAAGATTGTACTGCACACTCAAACAAACTAACCCTAACGCGCGCACACACACACACACACACACACACACACACACACACACATTTATGCATACATACTCGGATGTATGTTCATAGGTGAACACACGTGAACCTTTGCCTCTGTTCCAGCAGCTGGCTGATAACTCCATGGGCTTACTCAGTAGGGAAGATACATTTTCGTGGCAGTTATTAACTGCACCAGGCCACAGTGTCAGATAGGCTGCCTCATCGCATATCAGTTAGCTAATGGTCCAGAAAATGAATGAGCCATTGGTTTATGTACAGCAATGATTTCATTTCCCTTCTTTCAAAAAGCAGCTCTTTGTTTCAGTCACGGTTGTTTCAGGAGCCATCTAAAATGCATCCTCATGTTATGGGTAGACACAAGTGGGTCGAAGTGGTGCATAGTCCTATTATCATATTCTCACAAAATTGAATGAGAAGTCTTTTCAGGAATTATAAAAAAAGAGCTAAATTACTTTTGTTGCCATTAGATCAAAGAAAATGGGCAAATTTCTGAGATCCAGTAACCTTTATAGAGTTTGCCGAGATATCAGCCATTATTTTGTCTTTAAGCTCACTAAACACATTCACTTGGTATTAGTGCTGGATTTGTGAAACCATGTGATCTTTGGTAGCATTTTTGCAGATGGCCATGTCTATTCTGTCTACACTAAACAAGCCATTGACCAGTTTAATCAGCTCTCAAACGTTATGACTGCTCACAACATAATAAATAAAGACAACCTATCCTTTTTGGTCTAGTCTCTTCAGTGTCATGTAACTGCCTTTTTAACCCACCTCTGTCTCTGTACCCCGGCAGCGTGGCCCCCCGTCCCCTCTGATCTTCCTGTATGTGGTGGATACGTGTCTGGAGGAGGAGGACCTGCAGGCCCTGCGCGAGTCGCTCCAAATGTCTCTGAGCCTGCTGCCGCCCAACGCCCTGGTGGGCCTCATCACCTTCGGACGCATGATCCAGGTGCACGAGCTCAGCTGTGAAGGCATCGCCAAGAGCTACGTCTTCCGTGGCACCAAGGAGCTGACCCCCAAGCAGATCCAAGTAAGTCCACCCCGTAGGTGCTACCAGGTTGTAGGTATTGTAAATCCCATATGTATGGTATTGTGCATTAAACCAACACTGTATTTCACAAGTTGATGGGGGATGTCTGGGTTTGCTCTTCAGGAGATGCTGGGTTTGATGAAGCCCGCCATCTCTGGACAGCAGGGCCGACCCCTGGCTCCACCAGACATGGCTGCCTCCTGCAGGTATGAATTATGTGATCTCTCTCTCTCGCCCTCTCTCTTTGTCTCTCTCTCTCTGGCCTTAATCGGTTGTCACATGTCTTTTGCATGACAGAGGCTTTTTAATTTTGGCTATTGGGAAGTGAGAGGAGAAGTGGCCTCAGATAGCTGTGTTTGCACACGACTGTTTATTCTCCCTTTGCTGCAGGAACATAGCGAATCTGCAATGATTTTGTCCAGGTCAACAGGTCTTTCATTCAGTCAATCAGTTTCTTCTGGTTTGTTCTATTTTTGGAAAAAAAATGAAGCCCTTTTTGCACTACTCAGTATTCAATGGGTTACTAAATACTTTCCTCAACATTAACTTGCTTCATTGCTGCCTTATTCACACAGTTTTATATTAATTAGTTTTATTTCATTTTATTGATTTCTTTGTAAGGACAACCCACAATAATTCAAATTCCACTCAATGTGCTGGTGTTGATGCTAATTTGTTTCTCAACTGCTGTCCTCTTGGAAGATGCTCTCATACCCATTGATTGAACAGTGGTTCCTAATGACTAATGATGGTCCTGATGAACCTTTTGGTTCTTTTCCGTCTGTGCTCAGGTTCCTGCAGCCGGTGCACAAGGTGGATATGAATTTAACGGACCTGCTCGGGGAGCTCCAGAGGGACCCCTGGCCTGTTCCCCAGGGCAAACGCCCTCTGCGTTCCACCGGTGTCGCTCTCTCCATCGCCGTCGGCCTGCTGGAGGTAAAGGGTCACTCCCCACACACACACACTCGCACTTTGACCTTTAAACTCTAGTGACAGGCTTGCGATGCGTCTGTGCTGGGGTAGATTAAACTTGGATAGATTTTGTCTTTTTGTCAGCTCTGTTTGTTTTGGTTTGCAAATGTTTGCATCAGAACATTTCTTCAATATCCGTCTCTCTCTAAGCCTCTAGTCGATATCAGTTTCATTTGTAACATCCACTGAGGATGTTTGTGTTCCTGACTGAAGCCATGGCCTGATAACGCTGGAGCCACCTGGTTGTGAATTAACACACACACACACACACACCATTTAGTGTGGCTGTGACCTTATGCTGCTTTCACTATCACTTCAGCCACGTTGCACTGTTGCGTAACTGTTGCAGAAGACACGGCATCAGCACTGTTACTGTGACTGTAGCTTTGGCATAGGTCTCCTGTCCTATATATATATATATATATAATTCATAAAAAATACAGCTCTGGAAAAACAAATTTAATATCAAACCCCGTTAAGAATGTTCTCTGATTTTTTTTTTCCAGAGCTGTATATCTAAATATTCAAATATGTCAGTTTCTTTAGGGATTTGATGCACATTAAAATATATATCAGCCACATACAGCTGTTTTTCTATGACTCTGTAATGGGTCACTCAGTC
>JAGFZM010004267.1:8946-11446 GCA_017657215.1 Limnothrissa miodon
GAGCCCCTGCTGAGGGGAGTGGAGGGACGCGTCCGCACCGCACACAGCAACCCCCGCAGCCTCAGTCCCAAGGGCTTCCAGGTAGGAGCCTTCCTCACAGCAGAACGCCTCAACATACCTCACCATACCTCAACACACCTCAACATACGTCAACATAACCCAACATACCTAAACATAACTCAATTCTCCTCAACATACCTCAACATACCTCAATATAACTCAACATACCTCAACTTAACTCAACATACCTCAACATACATGAAACTTAACTTGTCTCAACATACTTTAACATGACTCAACTCAACTCTCCTCAACATAACTCAACATACCTCAACATAACTCTACTTGTCTCAACATACCTCAACATACATGAAAGTTAAAGGAGAAGGTCGGTGTGATTTGGACCTGGACTGTACTGAAAGATGTTACCGAGTACAAACATATAGCCAAAATGCCCACCTTCGTTCATCCCCAGCATTCCGCATTAAACCGTTTTTAGCCGAAGCTTTCATTAACCTTACACTGCTAGCTATAGGGCATCACTTTGCCTATGCAGCTAAATCGCTATTTTTACACCATTAACAATGCTCAAAGTAATTCCACACTTTGTTGGTAGACTTCTGAGGGCCCTGACATTTAAAACGAGACCATGACAATTTTGAAAGTGTACAGGTACTTTATTAAAAAGACAGTTTATAAAGACAGTACCTTCTCAGAATTTCCCGGTCACCGCCATCTTGAAATTAAATCACGATAAGTTGATTGAAACTTATCAATGATAAGTTAATGAAAGCTTCAGCTAAAAACGGTTTAATGCGGAATGCTGGGGGTGAACTTGTCTCAACATACCTTAACATTTCCTCATACCTCAACATTTCTCAACAAACCTTGGTTTGCAAAATAGTGGATATTAGAAAGTAGTACAATGGAAGCATCCTATTTGAATCTCCGGCTATCATAGTAAACTATGTTACTTTGTTACTGTCATCGATACTGCAAAGCCTCCAAATGTTTCTGAAATGTTGGAGTATTTTGCCCGTGCGTCATCCAATGTTCCTTTAATGTTGGTTTAACTAATATGACATATTTAATGGTTCCAAGGCTTAGTTTTCCGGTGTCTCAGCATCAACCAAAAATCCGTGGATCAAAGCAAGCTTCGGGATGGATTTTAGGATGTCACACAGGTTTTTTTTTGTTGTTGTTGTTTTTTTTTTGTCACACATTTTATTAAATCAAATATTTGCAGAGGGAATAGGTTTTATGAGGCATCAAAGTGCTGCTCTTGTTTGCATTCTGTTCTGGTGGCTTTCCATAGTCAAGGTACATGGCTCTATCCTGCCGTATTGGAAAACCATGTAATAAAAGTCAAGCTAGTTACACATAGCAGAAATATAATCGCAAAGCCCTCATGCTATTTAATTTCAGCACTCTTTTCACCCGTGACCATTTTTGTTAAAAGAACATCTGGAAACAGTGGATTTGGTCATAGCTAAGTAGCCTATTTAAATTCACTAAAAAATGTCTAAAGAAATGAAATGACAAATAAATTTAACATTTGTGAAGATGTACCCAATAAGATAAGAGTATTTTTTGTTCACCACTGAGGAAACTTACTTGTCACAACTGCCAAGGGATAGATCAGGCAAATTCAAAATATATGTGACCTTCCAGAGAGTGTGTGCGTGTGCGTGTGTGTGTGTGTGTCTGTGTGTGTGGTGTAATGCACTGTGAGTCTGTGAGTACATTACTAGTTTGTGTGTGTGTGTGTGTGTGTGTGTGTGTGTGTGTGTGTGTGTGTGGTGTAATGCACTATGAGTCTTTGAGTACTAGTTCCTGCAGCTTGCAGCAGTTTTCATTGCCAAACTCGGCTGAGCTAAGCATTGCCAAACTCGGCTGAACCCTTCACCGCTTCCGTGTGAAAGAAAAGAGGGAGAAAGAGAGAGAGAAGGAGGGAGGGAGGGAGGGGGTAGAGATCAAATAAGAGATAGAGGGAGAGATAGGTGAAGATGGAGAGAGAGAGAGATTGAATAAGAGCGTGAGGAAGGTAGAGATGGAAAAAGAGATAAGGGAAAAAATAACCATATAGATCAAGGTTGCATGCAATGTAGTATTCATACTCTAACAACGCGGATAGTACGGTGTGAGCGTGTGTGTGTGGTTGTGTATGTGTATATGTTTGTGTGTATTTGTGATTAGTGCATGTGTGTGTGTGCCTCTATATGTGTGTGTGTGTGTGTGTGTGTGCGCACGTGCCTCTGCGTGTGTGTGTGTGTGTGCGCGTGCCTCTGTGTGTGTGTGTGTGTGTGTGTGAGTGTGTGCGCGTGCTTCTGTGTGTGTGTGAGTGTGCATGTACATAAGCATGTGTGTGGTTGTGTATGCGTGTATGTTTGTGTGTATTTGTGATTAGTGCATATGTGTGTGTGTCTCTCTTTGTGCGCGCGACTCTGTGTGTGTACGTGTGTGTGTGTGTATGCGTGCGTTCATGTGTGTGTGTGTGTGT
>JAGFZM010004267.1:13946-16446 GCA_017657215.1 Limnothrissa miodon
CATGAGTATGTATTGGTTATGTGTGTGTGTGTGTGTGTGTGTGTGCATGTGTGTTGGTTTGAATCTTGATGCATGAGTGTGTATTCGTGTGTGGGTGTGGGTGTGTGTGTGTGTGTGTGTGTGTGTGTGTGTGTGCTTGTTTGTGTGTGTGCATTGCTTTCATGATGTTTGCAGAAATCTTCTGGGCATTTTAACGAGTGCAGACTCTATCTCGGGGGTGCTCTGTTCCTGTCATTTCCTGTGCATATTTACACAGAGTGCACCTGAAGCCTGATATAAGCCACACAGCACAGGTGGAAAGGGGGATCGAGAGAAACAGGGAGACATGTAGAGAGAGAGAAAGAAGGGAAGAAAGAAAGAAGGGAAGTAATAAAGAACTAAGAATGTTTAGGGCTCAGTATCTTTCTCAAAGGGTGGGTTTAGGTGGAGCAGGACTCGAACCTGCAACCCTTCCACCCCCTGCGCTCGCATCACCCCTTCGGAATGGAGACAGTGGTGAAAGAGTGGTGATGGAGAGATCAAGTGGAGGTGTGGAGGATGGAGACAAAATGAATAGAAGGGTGAAGAGGGTGAGATTAGAGAGAACAAGTAAAAAAGGAGGGGATGGAGAAAGTGAGTGAAAGAGTAGAGGGTGAGATACATATAGTACACTGTAAGTCTCTTTTATTGTCAATTTCTCTACATATACTGGACATACAGAGGAATCGAAATTACGTTTCTAGCTATCCCACAGTGATGCGCATGGTCAGGAGAGAGAACAAGTAAAAAAGGAAAAAGGAGTGAAAGAGTAGAGGGCTTGTAGTGAAGGGGTGGAGGATGGAGAGAATGGGTGAAGGGGTGGAGGATGGAGAGACTTTGCAAGGAGTGAGACAGGGGTGTGGAACAGGGAGAAAGTAAACTTAGGGTCAAAGTCGGAGGAGGTCAAACGATAAAAGCGTTAGCGGTGAAAGAGGAGAGAGAGAAAAGAGGGTGACAGAGAGAGTAGGGGAGGGAGAGATAAAGAAGAGGGTGACACAGAAAGAAAAGGATAGTGAGAGAGGATGGGATTATCCGTATAAGCAGGCTTTGAGAATGACACAGCACCTCTAGAACAGGAGATAGAGAGAAAGAGAGGAGGAGAGAGACAGAGAGAGTCAGAGTTCCATAGTAGAAATACAGCAGAAAGCAAAAAAAAAAAAAAAAATCTTTTCCACGTCGTTGATGAAAGCTCAGAGATTCTGTGATTCTTATCGTCAATTAGAGGAGCGAATCAGAAAGGAAAGATGTGACGCTCATCTCCAGAGTAGACGTAAACCAGCTCCTGCTGTACTTCTCAAGGTCACTGCCAGGCAGCGGCCTGTGACTACAGCAAAACCTAAAGCTGTGAACAAGTGCTGTACACCTACTACGTCACAATAGCCTGGAGTGCCAAGTCGCTTTAGGGCAAAACGCTGAGTTTGCCCTTAACTGGTCTGTGAGCTGTGACTGTGACGCAAAGGTATTCTCTAGCAGTGACGGGTTGTGGCAATGAATGTGCTGGGTCAGACTAAAATGAGTTTATAATATTTAAAAAAATAATATTATTATTAAACATTTATTTATTTATTTATTTATTTATTTATAATATTTAATAATAAGTTTCTGTTAATATTAGTCATCACTGCACATACAGGCTGTGATAATGAATGTGCAGGATCTTGGCATGTCAGACTATGTCCTCGTGAATCAGCACTGAAAACATGTTAATATTATTAGTCAACACTGCAGGCACAGTTAGTGTTTCTTGTGTTTCTCTCTTGCTGCTGTAGTCCATTTGGTCTGCGCACACAACAGCCAAGGTGTATGTCCAGGAATCATGGAATTAATGAATTTTGGAATTTATACTGTCACATACTTTATGGTGTAAAAAATGTAGTGAGATAATAATAATAATAATAATAATAATACATTTTATTTTAAAGCGCCTTTCAAAACACTCAAGGACACTATACAACATTTGAAGCATGATGGCATTCATACAACATTGAAGCATTATGGAATTATTATTATGACAGAATATATATATCGTTCTCTCTCTCTTTCTCTCTCTCTCTCTCTCTCTCTCTTAGACACTGTTACGACCTCACAGATGCAGGTACACACACCAGTTTAAATGCTCACAGGTCTAGGGGTTAAACCAACAACCCTGCCATTGTTGAACGTGGAAGTATGAATGAAACTAGTTCCTTAGCTGCTAGCACATAATCATCTGTAATATCCATGCAGTATGTACCTAGTAGTCATGAACTGGCTGCCTATTCTGAAGTCAGGAATTACTCTCCCTCTTAGCTGCAAGCACATAATCATCAGTAATACCCATGCAGTATGTAACTAGTCCTGAATTGGCTGCCTATTCTGAAGTCAGGCATTACTCTCCCTCTGACAAGATGGGAACAGTGTAGCAACCATAACCCCTGGTCAATACAGACATTTTTGCCCTTAATACATTACTAGTACATCCATTATTCCTTGAAAATATAGT
>JAGFZM010004268.1:8966-11466 GCA_017657215.1 Limnothrissa miodon
GAGCCCCTGCTGAGGGGAGTGGAGGGACGCGTCCGCACCGCACACAGCAACCCCCGCAGCCTCAGTCCCAAGGGCTTCCAGGTAGGAGCCTTCCTCACAGCAGAACGCCTCAACATACCTCACCATACCTCAACACACCTCAACATACGTCAACATAACCCAACATACCTAAACATAAATCAATTCTCCTCAACATACCTCAACATACCTCAATATAACTCAACATACCTCAACTTAACTCAACATACCTCAACATACATGAAACTTAACTTGTCTCAACATACTTTAACATGACTCAACTCAACTCTCCTCAACATAACTCAACATACCTCAACATAACTCTACTTGTCTCAACATACCTCAACATACATGAAAGTTAAAGGAGAAGGTCGGTGTGATTTGGACCTGGACTGTACTGAAAGATGTTACCGAGTACAAACATATAGCCAAAATGCCCACCTTCGTTCATCCCCAGCATTCCGCATTAAACCGTTTTTAGCCGAAGCTTTCATTAACCTTACACTGCTAGCTATAGGGCATCACTTTGCCTATGCAGCTAAATCGCTATTTTTACACCATTAACAAGGCTCAAAGTAATTCCACACTTTGTTGGTAGACTTCTGAGGGCCCTGACATTTAAAACGAGACCATGACAATTTTGAAAGTGTACAGGTACTTTATTAAAAAGACAGTTTATAAAGACAGTACCTTCTCAGAATTTCCCGGTCACCGCCATCTTGAAATTAAATCACGATAAGTTGATTGAAACTTATCAATGATAAGTTAATGAAAGCTTCAGCTAAAAACGGTTTAATGCGGAATGCTGGGGGTGAACTTGTCTCAACATACCTTAACATTTCCTCATACCTCAACATTTCTCAACAAACCTTGGTTTGCAAAATAGTGGATATTAGAAAGTAGTACAATGGAAGCATCCTATTTGAATCTCCGGCTATCATAGTAAACTATGTTACTTTGTTACTGTCATCGATACTGCAAAGCCTCCAAATGTTTCTGAAATGTTGGAGTATTTTGCCCGTGCGTCATCCAATGTTCCTTTAATGTTGGTTTAACTAATATGACATATTTAATGGTTCCAAGGCTTAGTTTTCCGGTGTCTCAGCATCAACCAAAAATCCGTGGATCAAAGCAAGCTTCGGGATGGATTTTAGGATGTCACACAGGTTTTTTTTTGTTGTTGTTGTTTTTTTTTGTCACACATTTTATTAAATCAAATATTTGCAGAGGGAATAGGTTTTATGAGGCATCAAAGTGCTGCTCTTGTTTGCATTCTGTTCTGGTGGCTTTCCATAGTCAAGGTACATGGCTCTATCCTGCCGTATTGGAAAACCATGTAATAAAAGTCAAGCTAGTTACACATAGCAGAAATATAATCGCAAAGCCCTCATGCTATTTAATTTCAGCACTCTTTTCACCCGTGACCATTTTTGTTAAAAGAACATCTGGAAACAGTGGATTTGGTCATAGCTAAGTAGCCTATTTAAATTCACTAAAAAATGTCTAAAGAAATGAAATGACAAATAAATTTAACATTTGTGAAGATGTACCCAATAAGATAAGAGTATTTTTTGTTCACCACTGAGGAAACTTACTTGTCACAACTGCCAAGGGATAGATCAGGCAAATTCAAAATATATGTGACCTTCCAGAGAGTGTGTGCGTGTGTGTGTGTGTCTGTGTGTGTGGTGTAATGCACTGTGAGTCTGTGAGTACATTACTAGTTTGTGTGTGTGTGTGTGTGTGTGTGTGTGTGTGTGTGTGTGTGTGTGGTGTAATGCACTATGAGTCTTTGAGTACTAGTTCCTGCAGCTTGCAGCAGTTTTCATTGCCAAACTCGGCTGAGCTAAGCATTGCCAAACTCGGCTGAACCCTTCACCGCTTCCGTGTGAAAGAAAAGAGGGAGAAAGAGAGAGAGAAGGAGGGAGGGAGGGAGGGGGTAGAGATCAAATAAGAGATAGAGGGAGAGATAGGTGAAGATGGAGAGAGAGAGAGATTGAATAAGAGCGTGAGGAAGGTAGAGATGGAAAAAGAGATAAGGGAAAAAATAACCATATAGATCAAGGTTGCATGCCATGTAGTATTCATACTCTAACAACGCGGATAGTACGGTGTGAGCGTGTGTGTGTGGTTGTGTATGTGTATATGTTTGTGTGTATTTGTGATTAGTGCATGTGTGTGTGTGCCTCTATATGTGTGTGTGTGTGTGTGTGTGTGCGCACGTGCCTCTGCGTGTGTGTGTGTGTGTGCGCGTGCCTCTGTGTGTGTGTGTGTGTGTGTGAGTGTGTGCGCGTGCTTCTGTGTGTGTGTGAGTGTGCATGTACATAAGCATGTGTGTGGTTGTGTATGCGTGTATGTTTGTGTGTATTTGTGATTAGTGCATATGTGTGTGTGTCTCTCTTTGTGCGCGCGACTCTGTGTGTGTACGTGTGTGTGTGTGTATGCGCGCGTTCATGTGTGTGTGTGTGTGTGTGTGTGAGAT
>JAGFZM010004268.1:13966-16466 GCA_017657215.1 Limnothrissa miodon
GTATTGGTTATGTGTGTGTGTGTGTGTGTGTGTGTGCATGTGTGTTGGTTTGAATCTTGATGCATGAGTGTGTATTCGTGTGTGGGTGTGGGTGTGTGTGTGTGTGTGTGTGTGTGTGTGTGTGTGCTTGTTTGTGTGTGTGCATTGCTTTCATGATGTTTGCAGAAATCTTCTGGGCATTTTAACGAGTGCAGACTCTATCTCGGGGGTGCTCTGTTCCTGTCATTTCCTGTGCATATTTACACAGAGTGCACCTGAAGCCTGATATAAGCCACACAGCACAGGTGGAAAGGGGGATCGAGAGAAACAGGGAGACATGTAGAGAGAGAGAAAGAAGGGAAGAAAGAAAGAAGGGAAGTAATAAAGAACTAAGAATGTTTAGGGCTCAGTATCTTTCTCAAAGGGTGGGTTTAGGTGGAGCAGGACTCGAACCTGCAACCCTTCCACCCCCTGCGCTCGCATCACCCCTTCGGAATGGCGAGAGTGGTGAAAGAGTGGTGATGGAGAGATCAAGTGGAGGTGTGGAGGATGGAGACAAAATGAATAGAAGGGTGAAGAGGGTGAGATTAGAGAGAACAAGTAAAAAAGGAGGGGATGGAGAAAGTGAGTGAAAGAGTAGAGGGTGAGATATATATAGTACACTGTAAGTCTCTTTTATTGTCAATTTCTCTACATATACTGGACATACAGAGGAATCGAAATTACGTTTCTAGCTATCCCACAGTGATGCGCACGGTCAGGAGAGAGAACAAGTAAAAAAGGAAAAAGGAGTGAAAGAGTAGAGGGCTTGTAGTGAAGGGGTGGAGGATGGAGAGAATGGGTGAAGGGGTGGAGGATGGAGAGACTTTGCAAGGAGTGAGACAGGGGTGTGGAACAGGGAGAAAGTAAACTTAGGGTCAAAGTCGGAGGAGGTCAAACGATAAAAGCGTTAGCGGTGAAAGAGGAGAGAGAGAAAAGAGGGTGACAGAGAGAGTAGGGGAGGGAGAGATAAAGAAGAGGGTGACACAGAAAGAAAAGGATAGTGAGAGAGGATGGGATTATCCGTATAAGCAGGCTTTGAGAATGACACAGCACCTCTAGAACAGGAGATAGAGAGAAAGAGAGGAGGAGAGAGACAGAGAGAGTCAGAGTTCCATAGTAGAAATACAGCAGAAAGCAAAAAAAAAAAAAAAAATCTTTTCCACGTCGTTGATGAAAGCTCAGAGATTCTGTGATTCTTATCGTCAATTAGAGGAGCGAATCAGAAAGGAAAGATGTGACGCTCATCTCCAGAGTAGACGTAAACCAGCTCCTGCTGTACTTCTCAAGGTCACTGCCAGGCAGCGGCCTGTGACTACAGCAAAACCTAAAGCTGTGAACAAGTGCTGTACACCTACTACGTCACAATAGCCTGGAGTGCCAAGTCGCTTTAGGGCAAAACGCTGAGTTTGCCCTTAACTGGTCTGTGAGCTGTGACTGTGACGCAAAGGTATTCTCTAGCAGTGACGGGTTGTGGCAATGAATGTGCTGGGTCAGACTAAAATGAGTTTATAATATTTAAAAAAATAATATTATTATTAAACATTTATTTATTTATTTATTTATAATATTTAATAATAAGTTTCTGTTAATATTAGTCATCACTGCACATACAGGCTGTGATAATGAATGTGCAGGATCTTGGCATGTCAGACTATGTCCTCGTGAATCAGCACTGAAAACATGTTAATATTATTAGTCAACACTGCAGGCACAGTTAGTGTTTCTTGTGTTTCTCTCTTGCTGCTGTAGTCCATTTGGTCTGCGCACACAACAGCCAAGGTGTATGTCCAGGAATCATGGAATTAATGAATTTTGGAATTTATACTGTCACATACTTTATGGTGTAAAAAATGTAGTGAGATAATAATAATAATAATAATAATAATACATTTTATTTTAAAGCGCCTTTCAAAACACTCAAGGACACTATACAACATTTGAAGCATGATGGCATTCATACAACATTGAAGCATTATGGAATTATTATTATGACAGAATATATATATCGTTCTCTCTCTCTTTCTCTCTCTCTCTCTCTCTCTCTCTCTTAGACACTGTTACGACCTCACAGATGCAGGTACACACACCAGTTTAAATGCTCACAGGTCTAGGGGTTAAACCAACAACCCTGCCATTGTTGAACGTGGAAGTATGAATGAAACTAGTTCCTTAGCTGCTAGCACATAATCATCTGTAATATCCATGCAGTATGTACCTAGTAGTCATGAACTGGCTGCCTATTCTGAAGTCAGGAATTACTCTCCCTCTTAGCTGCAAGCACATAATCATCAGTAATACCCATGCAGTATGTAACTAGTCCTGAATTGGCTGCCTATTCTGAAGTCAGGCATTACTCTCCCTCTGACAAGATGGGAACAGTGTAGCAACCATAACCCCTGGTCAATACAGACATTTTTGCCCTTAATACATTACTAGTACATCCATTATTCCTTGAAAATATAGTCCCTGTTCTAAAGTA
>JAGFZM010004271.1:0-12249 GCA_017657215.1 Limnothrissa miodon
CCTGGTCGGGAGCAAGAGAGGGTTTTTTGAGTAGAGGTGTTACCTGACCATGCTTGAATGCAGAAGGGAAGATTCCTGTTGATAGTGAAGCGTTTATCACATGTGTGATAGCTGGTGTGATAGTTGGAGCTATGGATTGCAAAAGGTTGGTTGGAATCGGGTCCAGAGGGCACGTTGTAGGACGGCTGCAAGTGAGAAGTTTAGACACATCTCTTTCGGTGAGGGGTTTGAATGAAGCAAATGTCGCAGCAGGACTATTGCAATCGGAGGTGCTGCCGCTAGTATATGGTCCAGTTGTAGCCTTTGCAGTTGGTTCAGAGAACTGCCTACTGATGGCAGCTACTTTGTCGTTGAAGAAAGAAGCAAAAGAATCAGCTGTCAGATTGGTAGCCGGAGGTGGTGGTGGGGGGTTGAGTAAAGTTTTGAAGGTTGAGAATAGTAGGATGTAGGAAAATGTAGGAAAAAATTTTGTAGGGGAGAGCAGATCATAGACCCCCTCCATGCAAATATTTCTGTGAAATGATGAACCAACTAAATGACAAAGCAAAATTAAATTTACTAAAATGAGTCAGGTAGACAAATAATGATAATTTAAAAATGAGTTGGATACTCATTCCAGCCAACTGACTAAAGCTGGTAACACTCCCATGTATTGTGGGGAAGAATGTAAGCAAGAAGGCCGAGGTGGTTTGCCATACATATTATCCATGGCTCTAAAGATCCAAAGAAATGCTAATCTAATACAGCAGTATGTTTACAACATCTAAAAGCATTGCAATATCAAGAAAAAAAAATATTTACATAAATATACATTTACCTCTATCGGCTACCACTCCATACTCCAGCCCAGTCGGTGGCGGTAAAGCCACTTACCAGTTGGTTGCCAACTGCCATAAAACTGAGCGAATGATTTTGGCGGCACCAGAGAAATTTTAATAGCACTACTCTGGCGCCACCAAGTGGAGGAAAATTCTTAGGATGACCCAACTATCCCAGAATGCAATGCTTTTGAAGCGGTAGCGCGAGGACAACGTGTGTGACTTGGAGGGACAGTCTCCAACTTCACGAAATCGAAATAAATTAACTTGTGTTTCAGAAAGCTTGCACAAACAATCAAACAACACATTAACGTTAAACAAAGTTGAAAAGTCCACCTACCGAAGGGAATCATGTCTTTGGTTTGCGCAAGTAAGTCAATTTGTAGTTGAAGTTGTTATTAGCTAAGTACACTAGTTAGCTTTGGCTAGCTGGCTGTTGAATAGAAATTAAATGTTTATATGCATATCAGCATTATTTGCATCTTCTGTAGTGAAAATGCTGGTTTATGGTGAATGAATGCATGGTTTTGCATCGGTAAATGAAACATGTGCCATAGTAGCAATTGTTCAGATGTTATAGCTTACTTTAGTAGCCACGTATCGTTAGCTAACGTTAGCTCATTTAACTTATTCATAACGTTAGCTCTCTGTTTGCTAGCTAACGTTATGTGGCTAACAACTGAACTATTTACCTTCCGGGTTTGAGATTAAGTTTCAGTGCGTTTGTTGCTTATACAAAGCCCTAATAAATTAAGCAATGTTTAATTCTTCACACATTTTTAGTCGTACAATGTAATGTTTATGACCAACGTGTTGACAGTCTCCAATGAGGTCCCTGAGCACCCCTGCGTCTCACCGGTGTCTAACCAAGTCTTTGAGCGCCGACTGATTGAGAAATACATAGCCGAAAACGGTGCTGATCCCATAAATGGCCAGCCTCTGTCCGAAGAGCAGTTGATCGATATCAAGGGTAAGCATTCATGAAGGACGCCTTTTATCTTGTTAGTAGTTTAAAAAAACGTGAATCATGAATATGTTTTTAAAAAATTGTCCGAAACTTTATTTTATTTCGTTTAGTTTCACATCCCATCCGCCCCAAGGCCCCATCGGCCACGAGCATCCCTGCTATCCTCAAATCGCTACAAGATGAATGGGTGAGAGTTTGCACACAATCCTTCCGCACTTGCAAAACATGCAATACCTTGTCCACATATTTATCCTTGCAGTGCATGTTGCACATCTTGCAAAGACATTGATTTAATTCAATTTTATTTGTACAGCTTATTATGCAAAAGTCTTGAAACGCTTCACAGCAAAGAGCACCAATGACTTAATCTGACCATTTGATGTGTATCTGCATCTAGTATAACCTAATGGGAATCTGCCTTTAATCTGTGCGCTAGGATGCAGTAATGCTGCACAGCTTCACCCTGCGTCAGCAGCTGCAGACCACCCGTCAGGAGCTATCTCACGCCCTGTACCAGCACGATGCTGCCTGCAGAGTCATCGCTCGCCTCACCAAAGAGGTCACCGCAGCCAGAGAGGGTAACGTTCAACTTCAGCACCTAAGGCCCTCATTACTGTCCACCTTCAACACCCAAAGCCCACTTCCACTTCAACATCTATCCATTTCCAGATTATTTCAAGTTCAACTCAAACTTGTGTTTTTATGCTTGACAAAAACAACAAAAACAAAAAAGTGTCATTCTTCCTCTAGTGATATTCGGAACCTATTCTAATGTTTTGACAACTACATAAATTGTGAAATATCTCAGACTAGAAATTCTGATTAGCTAGTGTTCCAAAAAGCTGTTCTGGCAGTTTAGATTCCCTGTGTGTGTGTTTGTGATGCAGCAGATTTCCAGTTTTTTACTATGAACACAATCTCACTTTCCGTCATTTCCTTTCCCAGCTCTTGCCACCCTCAAACCCCAGGCTGGATTGGTGGTTCCACAGGCGGTTCCTGCCTCCCAGCCGGCTGTGGTATGTAACTATTCAACACTATTCAACTATTCAACCAGTTTCCTGGTTCCTCACTGTACCTTTTAAATTATAAAGTGTTGCTTGACTTTAAGTGGAGAATGTTAAGCTAGCTACCTTGTATGTACACATAGCTCAGTAGTGTGATGTTATTCTATACTCACCCCACCTGTGTTTTCACTCCTCCTCTTCTTCCTCTCTTCCTCCACCACTCCTCTTCCTCCTCTCCCTCCACTCCTCCTCTCCCTCCTCTCCCTCCTCTCCTCCTCTTCCTCCTCTCCATCAATCCCTGTCTCCTCCTCTTCCTCCTCGTGGTCAGGGTGCTGGTGGAGAGCCTATGGAGGTCACTGAACAGGTTGGCATGACAACAGAGATTATCCAGAAGGTGAGTGTCATTCTAACGTGTTGTGTTGTGTTGTGACTTGATACACTCCAGCTATTTCAAGAACAGAATTGTACTGCGCGCGCGCGTGTGTGTGTGTGTGTGTATGTGTGTGTGTGTGTGTGTGTGTGTGTGTGTGTGTGTGTGTGTGTAAGTAAAAGTTGGTTGCCCAGACCTCATTCATGCTTTTCTCTTGTTTGTAGCTGCAAGACAAAGCCACTGTGCTCACCACCGAGAGAAAGAAGGTAAGAGAAACATGTGCAATGTGCCGTTGCCGTGGTTTCCCATATGTGAGAGCCATCCTATTGGATTAGATTCACCCTTTATTGTCATCACACACGCATAATACAGGGCAATAAAATGGGGTTTAGCATCGAACCAGAAGACCAAGATATACAAACATACAGTAAATTAAGGACTTAGAGAATTTTATTGTCAAATACATTTCACGGTTTAAAAAAATGTAGTGAAATTTTGGAAATGATATTACAGTAGATATAGAAATATACAGTAAAATACAAGATCTAGTACAAGTATATGTGTTGTCTAAATATTCTATAGTAGGTTTTGAGTATAAGTGCAAGTTCTATGTGAATGCTTGTGCTCCGTTCTCTACCCCCTCCAACTCTCCTGTTGTCCCTCCCCAGAGAGGAAAGACTGTGCCAGAGGAGCTGGTCCGAGCCGAAGATCTTGGCAAATACAGACAAGTGGCTTCCCACGTGGTAAGTGAAGCCAATGTGTACCAACACACACACACACACCACACACGCATGCATATTTGAAATTCCACCCATTGAGTTTTTAATTTGTGTGGGTCTGTGTGTGTGATTTGTTGTCATGTATGATGCTTGTTTGCTCCCCTAGGGTCTGCACAGCGCCAGTATTCCTGGGATCCTCTGTCTGGACCTCTGCCCCTCAGACACCAATAAAGTGCTCACCGGTACGAGCTTCGCTCTCTTCCTTTACCTTGTGGAGCTTTTGAAATAGAAAGTGTTGTTAGACTTAAGTGGAGAATGTTAACGCAACAGGCCACTGTACTTCAATATTGGAATATGTACTTCCTCTAACTTAGACAAGTTAATGCAGACCTACTTAGGCGTTATGTATGGTCTCAGTCAGTGGATCAGAATCACAATAGGCTTCTATTGCCCAAGTACACCTGAGTATACAAGGAATTTGACTGCAAGGTGTTCACAGGTGTTGGCTCAATAGACAGACAACACAGACATGTAGTGTAGTAGCATATGACCAGTCTTAGAAATATGTTTGTTTGCTATAATGCCAAAATGGAAAAAAACAAACTGGATCGGTAGGTTGGCCTTTGGGAGACGATGATCAAATATTTGTATGTTGTTGTATAACCCCAAATTAACTCCATTGGTATGAGTGTGCCGAAGTTTGTTTAAAAAAAAATATATTAGGATATAAACTGGAAATTCATTGAGAGGGAAAAACAGCGTCGCACCTAATGTGAATTGGCCAAATTGGCAATAATTTTTAAGAATAACCTAGGGAGACATTTTAATCTTGTAATTTTGTAGTGGATGAGACCAGCGTTTTTAAAGTTTTGTGGAGTTGGCTGCTTGCTTTCTCATTTGAACAAGTGGCATGAAATGAGTTTCCTCTGTCTAAATACACATCTGATTCCTCTCCTCTGTGCCCTCGCTCGTTTCTAGGCGGAGCCGACAAGAATGTGGTGGTGTTTGACCGTCGGGAGGAGCAGATTGTTGCCACCCTCAAAGGCCACACCAAAAAGGTGTCCTCAGTCATCTACCATCCTTCTCAGGTAAGGCCTGTCCACACACACACACACACACACACACACACACACACACACACACACACCCAGACAGTGTAAAAGATTAGATAACTTTTGGAATGTTTAAACGATATGATTGACTTCATGTTTTTTGTATCTCTGCCACACACACACACACACAGTGTAAACGATTATATAACTTTTGGAATGTTTAAACGATATGATTGAGTTCATGTTTTTTGTATCTCTGCCACACACACACACACACACACTGCACAAGATGATTAGGAAATTTCTGGAACATTTAATCAGTGTGATTTATTTCATGTTTTTGTGTGTCCGCAGTCCGTGGTGTTCTCTGCCTCTCCTGACACCACCATCAGAGTTTGGTCTGTTACCGGGGGCAACTGTGTGCAAGTGGTGCGTGCTCACGACGCCAGCGTGACTGGCCTCTCCCTGCACGCCACTGGAGACTACCTTCTCAGCTCTTCTGAGGATCAGGTAATACACACACACACACACACACACACACACACACAAATGAGTATGGACTCGGGTTTTATAGAAACTACACAGATGTGTTTTTTGGAGTCATGACACACTCACACACACCATTTGCAGTCTTGTTGATTTGAAGAACTGATCATGCTTACACATGCTTTGTTTTCTTAATGATTGGGAGAAGTGACAAATCTGGATGTCTAGAACTTTTGACGAATCTGACTGATGAACAATGTTCAGACAGGCTAGTCCGACTGAAGATGTTTAAATAGTTTATTAATCTGTAATTGATCTATTATTTTTTTATTTCTCTTTTGGTGTTGTAGTACTGGGCCTTCTCTGATATCCAAACTGGTCGCGTTCTGACTAAAGTGACGGACGAAACCGCAGGATGTGGTGAGTATGTCTTTGCAAACTGCTCCAGACACACTGTTACTGATCAGTATCGTTCCTGTGTAACCTTCTAAACGGTCCCCTGTGCCCACAGCTCTGACGTGTGCTCAGTTCCACCCTGACGGTCTGATCTTTGGCACTGGCACGGCTGACTCGCAGATCAAGATCTGGGATCTGAAGGAGCGCACTAACGTGGCCAACTTCCCCGGACACTCTGGCCCCGTCACTGCCATTGCTTTCTCTGAGAACGGTTATTACCTGGCCACAGGTAAGAGTGACGCTCACAACATGGGCAGTACTGCCAATATGTTTATGAGTAGAGGTTTAAATCAGTGCCTTCATTGATTATTTGATAGGACACAATTATTTTCCTAAAATTTTAAATTCAGAATTATCTACAATACATTTTGATACAATTCAAATGTCCATTTTTTTATATTTGTGTAGTGTAAATAAATCAACAAAAAATAAGTTGTCTTCTATTGAGAATAAAGAAACCACAAAAAGTGCAGTTTGAAAAATTGAAATAAGGAGAAAATAAATGCTTAACATAAACAGAGGAACAAAAAGGTGGAAGAATAGACATATTAATGCTCTTGTTGGCGATCAATGTATTTAATCACCAGTTGTAAAATCGATTTAATATTCACACCCCTAATTATGAGAAGCAGAGAATCTTCTCAACTCCTTGCTTTGGATTTATACTCGGTGCTGTACTGGGTTCTATCATTTCGCCCTGTCAGATTATTGGAGAAGCTACTGGTGACCATGCTTATGTTGGGAACTTTATATTGGTCTGTGTTATCTATGACGGTGATGTCCATATTTAGAGCATGTGTTGACGCATAATAATTGCTTTGTGTTTAGGCGCTCAGGACAGCTCTCTGAAGCTTTGGGATCTGAGGAAGCTGAAGAACTTCAAAACTATTGCTCTGGATAACAATTATGAGGTTTGTGTCCATGACGGTAACACTCTTAACACACCTTAAAGCTAAATAACCCATAATATACCGGTTTGATGTATTGGCCTCAATCCATGGCTGCTAGGAGACCCATTTAGACCACAGCAACCCTCCTCATCTCCTCTCCTCTCCTCTCATCTCATCTCCTCTCCCCTCAGGTGAAGTCCTTGGTGTTTGACCAGAGTGGTACCTACCTGGCGGTGGGTGGATCTGACATCCGCGTCTACATCTGCAAGCAGTGGTCTGAGGTTCTTAACTTTGGAGGTGAGTCAGCTCGCTATTCCTGTGCTGGGTCTGCGTCAGATCCACTTTAATCATCTCCATGTGCACTTGAGTCCTCTTCCTCATTTGAATTATTTTAACACTTCCCCTCTCCTACCATTCTCCTCTGTTTGTTTTTCATTTTGTTGTCTTCCTATTATTCATCTTCTCTGACTTCCTCCTCCTTCTGTTGTTCTTCTCCTCTTCCTCCTCCTTTTCTTTCATATCCTCCTCTCTTCCATACCCTCTTGTCTTCCTCCATTCTCTCTCTCTCTCTCTCCATCTCCTTTATGAGGTTGTAGTAAAGAATCTGTTGCATTGCCTGACACAGCTCTTATTCTACAGCCCCAAATGGCCCTCTCTCATTGGATAGTCGTGTCTGCTCATCACCAGTCACCTTTCCTCTGAGCTCTAATGTCTTTGTCTCCCTCCCCTAGATCATTCCGGCCTGGTGACGGGGGTGGCGTTTGGGGAGCATGCCCAGTTCCTGTCCTCTACTGGAATGGACAGAAGCCTCAAGTTCTACAGCCTGTAGAATGCAGCGATAGATTAGAGAGTATGTGTGTTTGTGTGTGTGTGCTTGTGTTTGTGTGTGCGCTTGGGAGTGCGTGCGTGTTTGTGCATGATTGTGTGCGTGTGTGTGAAGGTAGTGTTTTTTTTTGTGTGTGTTTTTTTGGATGTGTCAAATTGTGGAGATTAGCTTTTGAAAATTGCTCTTCATGTCCATTTAGAAGACCTTTTGTTTATCACTTTTTTGCCTCTGATTCTCAATTTCTCTTTTGTGTCTATTTGCCATTTTATGATTAGCAGTAAAGCTCTAAAATATGGCCCGTTTATTTAATCGTTTTGTTTTCCTTTTTTTAACTTTTAAAAACCTTCGTAAGTCAGCGTGAGTTCATAGAACTGTATATTTTGTCCTGTCATAGTTGCTTCTGTAGACTGATATATCGACATGAATTCAAGCTCAATAAAGTTTTTTTTCTCTAGTTTGTCTTATAGATGTGATTTGTCCAACAAATCGTGTTATAAAAAATCAGGGTATACATTAAATAAGTTAAACGTTAAAAGCTATTATTATGACTTCCAAAAATGCTTTACTTTATAAATGCCCTTATCACAACTAAAGAAACACGAAACCAACTCTTGCATTACAATACTATTTCACACAAGACCCGTAGGTGTACTTGAACTAAAGCTTGAATTACTGCTGCTGACCGCAGGTTCTCTGTCGTCACGTGAGTAATGGTGTAACGTGACTTGGGAGAAACGGGAAGTGAGTGAATCATGATCAGATATTTCTGTTGGTCTGAAAGACTTCAGTCGTGTTCCAGAGAACTTCCATAGGGCACGATCTCTTGTTTCTTTTTACTTACTTTTATGTTGGTGCCCAAGTTAATCAAGCGATTTTGATAACATCTTTACAGACAAAGACGGCAACGCTAGAGTCACGTCCTGGAAACAGGCAAGTATTTGCATTTCGTATTTTCATTAAACTTCCATTTGTTTTCCCTGTTAGCAGTGCAATAGCAACGGCCAATAGTGCAATCCATTTCTTTTTCGAGACTATCTACGACCTTAGGACATATAGTTTAGTTAACAGCAAGGTCAGCAAAGTTGTTCTGTTTGTTACAGGTTGTTAAATTCTCATTCACGGTGAAGTTGGAGAGATGTAACGTTATAGGGTTAACTCCTTGTCATTAACTGCCGTGCTCTGATTTAGTTCGTTTTACAGTCAGATCCCCAGCTCAGCTCATTTTACTCATTAAAAGAAGAATACACCAAATGCATTTTGCAAAAAACCTAAGTGCTTTTTTGTGAAGGAATGTTGGAGGTGCCACTACAATGCAAATAAAGAGTTACGACGGATAAAAGATAACAGCTTGTTACATATTAGAAAACCATATGCTTACTGTAAAGGGCCGTTCACACATATTCATGCACACCAATGCTAACATAAATTCTCGAGTGAATGAAGAAATGTATTAAATTCTGTACTGACTGGTTGTCAAACTTTTCTCGTTCATCGCGCTGAGAGTGATCCCAACGATGTCATACATGTATTTGTCGTTCGTTGTGGTGTGGACGTTCATTCATATTAGAGCAATATCTATTTGTCCTTACAGTTAGCATACCATTTGGGTCAAATGCGGTTGAGAGTATGCTTTTCTAGTATGGTAGAGGTTGGAAAGTGGCCTCTCAAGGGGATTTTTCTTTTTCTCTCCTCCTTTTTTGCATGAGTTTCGGTTCAGATTTTAGAAGCTGTGTGGCAGTCCAAGATGGGGAAATTTATGAAACTTCAAAGCTGAACGAGAAGTCAGAAAAACTTCACATATATTTCCTCTCTTCCCTTTGCAGGTGATCATGGGGTCTTTGTTTCGGAGCGAGGAAGTTTGTCTCGTGCAACTCTTCCTTCAGTCAAGCGCAGCGTACAACTGTGTCAGTGAACTGGGAGAACTGGGAATTGTAGAGTTCAGAGATGTGAGACAATCGCCCCTTGGACACTTTGCACAAATATCACACACAAATACTAGTGACACACATGCTATCTCGATTAGACAAACTTTTCTGGTGTGTGATGAAGTGCAAAAATATTTCAATTCACTATTTTGCAGTTATAGTCTTAGTGTTGATTTAATGTAATAGAGGCTTGGGTGCAGTAAGCCAAACTCAGAAATTCTGTCACCGTTCTGTGCCATATGTACAGTATGTCTGCTTTGTCTATGCTGCTGGGCTGCCCTTATGAGAAAAAAAACAGCAGTTTTTAAATGCATTTTTTTCTGTCCAGAATATTGCATGTCTTACTGTAGAAAAAAGTGATATTATACTGCAGTTATGATATTGCAGTAAAGTGCTGATTTTTTCATAAGGGTTTATGGTTATTCAAGTCTTGACCGTGTTTATTGTTAAGATAAAGCAAAAGGACAGTGTTTAATCTCTCTCTCTCTCTCCCTCCCCCTCCCCCCTGCCTCTCACACACTTACACTTTCCTCCTTTGGTTTTCAGTTGAATCCAAATGTAAACGCATTTCAGAGAAAATTTGTAAGTGAGGTGCGACGCTGTGAGGAAATGGAAAAGACGTTTGGTAAGAGTTCCACCTGCTGCTGTTTTTGCTCACCTCAAAATGCACACAAGAGCCCTTCCTGACAGCATCTCTGGCCTCTGGCCATCTCTCCCCCTTTCACCCCAGCCTTCCTGGAGCAGGAGATTAGCCGCTCTCTGTCCCCAACTCTCCGCACCCCTCTGCAGCCCCCCTTGCCCACCCCTCTCTCCCCACAGCCCAGGGAGCTGCTCACCATCGAGGAGGAGAGCGAGAGATTGGCTCGGGAGCTCAGAGAGGTACCTTCAAAATACTTGATTTCCAAAGTCAGCTTTGCAGAGGATCTGTTTTGCACTCTCACTGTTGTACTTTCTCTGAGGTGTCCACTGTATAAAGCATAAGAATAAGTGTTGTCTGTCAAAGTGTCAGAATGCCAATGCAGAGACTGTTTTTGTTTTTTTTTTGTTTGTTTGTGTGTTTGTTTGTGCCGCAGGTATCTCGGAACAGAGATAGCCTCCGTGCCCAGCTTACTCAGCTGTGCCAGTACCAAGGAGTCCTCAAGCAGACCCACGGCATCATGGCCTCACAGGTCAGAACTACAAATCCCATCATCCCCTTAATCTACTCCTCATAATTACAGAGTGGCACTCTTACCATGCCTTTATCTGTAATGACATACACAAAGACAGACAGTCATATAAACAAATCGACTCGCTTTCAGTGTAATGACACAGTGGTAGTTGACATGTTGTTACAGCAATCCATTGGACAAAATATTAATCAGGAAGCAGGTAGTTGAACCATTTCCTTTATCAGTGATACAGGAACTCTCTATACTTTTTAAAGTGTTTTATTGAAGTGTATTTCCTTCACTCTATTTTCTTTCCTTCTCACGCCAACTGTCATTTTGAACAGGCTCCGCCCCCCTCCTTTGAAACGGGGGGCCTTGTGGAGTACCGGCAGGACGTGCGCCTGAGTTTTGTGGCCGGTGTCGTCCACCCCTGGAAAATGCCGGCCTTCGAGCGACTGCTTTGGAGAGCTTGTCGCGGGTACATTATTGTCGATTTCTGTGACATGGAGGAAAAACTGGAGCATCCTGACTCTGTAAGTGTGTGTGTGTGTGTGAGAGAGAGAGAGTGAGAGTGTGTGGAGTGATTTTCGGGTGTGTTTATGCACCTTTGCACCATATACACCACTGCTTATATACATCAGTAATTGAGACGTAAAAGAACAGGGCATATAAATGTTATCCAGTGTGAGTCCACAGTAATGCTGCGTTTAACACATTTATCATCTGTTTAACTACACGTAATCGGCCACATGTGCTGGGCTGGGTTGTGTGTGAAATGAGAAGGATACCTTGTGAGCTGAGGGGAAGTGACCTGAATTAGGCCTGCCAGGTTAGTAAAGCAAGTCTGCACCACATTGGAGTGGAGGTGATGACTGAAGCATGTTCTTGTCGTGTAATACCCTTGCCAACCACAGGGGGAGATGATTCAGTGGAAGGTCTTCCTCATTTCCTACTGGGGAGACCAGATTGGACACAAAGTGAAGAAGATCTGTGACTGGTTTGTACATTGTGATTAGCTACTGTCTCCTGTTTTAGCACATATGCTAACCCTATTGTACAGTGGCTAACGGCTGAAAAACATGGACACTAAACTATTGTTAAATCTTTCTTACTATCCATGGTCACAGTTTCCACACACAGACCTTCCCCTACCCAGACAGTGCCAGTGAGAGGGAGGAGATTCTCAGTGGGCTTGGGGGGAGAATTGAAGACATCAAGTCTGTGAGTATGACTGTCAGTGATTGTAGTTGTTTGTGAGTATGGCTGTCAGTGAGTCTAGTTGTATGTGAGTATGACTGTCAGTGAATCTAGTTGTGTATTGTGTAGTATGTGAGTATGGCCTTCTGCAAGTGAGTGTTGTTGTATGTGAGTATGGTTGTATGTGACTATGGCTGTCAGTGAGTGTAGTTGTATGTGAGTATGGTTGTATGTGAGTATGACTGTCAGTGAGTGTAGTTGTTTGTGAGTATCACTGTCAGTGAGTATGGTTGTTTATATGTGAGTATGGCCTTCTGCAAGTATGGCTGTGTGTGAGTATGGCGTGTCTTCACAACCACAGGCTCACAGTATACCACCATGTGTCACA
>JAGFZM010004272.1:0-12184 GCA_017657215.1 Limnothrissa miodon
CCTGGTCGGGAGCAAGAGAGGGTTTTTTGAGTAGAGGTGTTACCTGAGCATGCTTGAATGCAGTAGGGAAGATTCCTGTTGATAGTGAAGCGTTTATCACATGTGTGATAGCTGGTGTGATAGTTGGAGCTATGGATTGCAAAAGGTTGGTTGGAATCGGGTCCAGAGGGCACGTTGTAGGACGGCTGCAAGTGAGAAGTTTAGACACATCTCTTTCGGTGAGGGGTTTGAATGAAGCAAATGTCGCAGCAGGACTATTGCAATCGGAGGTGCTGCCGCTAGTATATGGTCCAGTTGTAGCCTTTGCAGTTGGTTCAGAGAACTGCCTACTGATGGCAGCTACTTTGTCGTTGAAGAAAGAAGCAAAAGAATCAGCTGTCAGATTGGTAGCCGGAGGTGGTGGTGGGGGGTTAAGTAAAGTTTTGAAGGTTGAGAATAGTAGGATGTAGGAAAATGTAGGAAAAGACTACTTTTGTAGGGGAGAGCAGATCATAGACCCCCTCCATGCAAATATTTCTGTGAAATGATGAACAAACTAAATGACAAAGCAAAATTAAATTTACTAAAATGAGTCAGGTAGACAAAAATAATGATAATTTAAAAATGAGTTGGATACTCATTCCAGCCAACTGACTAAAGCTGGTAACACTCCCATGTATTGTGGGGAAGAATGTAAGCAAGAAGGCCGAGGTGGTTTGCCATACATATTATCCATGGCTCTAAAGATCCAAAGAAATGCTAATCTAACACAGCAGTATGTTTACAACATCTAAAAGCATTGCAATATCAAGAAAAAAAAATATTTACATAAATATACATTTACCTCTATCGGCTACCACTCCATACTCCAGCCCAGTCGGTGGCGGTAAAGCCACTTACCAGTTGGTTGCCAACTGCCATTAAACTGAGCGAATGATTTTGGCGGCACCAGAGAAATTTTAATAGCACTACTCTGGCGCCACCAAGTGGAGGAAAATTCTTAGGATGACCCAACTATCCCAGAATGCAATGCTTTTGAAGCGGTAGCGCGAGGACAACGTGTGTGACTTGGAGGGACAGTCTCCAACTTCACGAAATCGAAATAAATTAACTTGTGTTTCAGGAAGCTTGCACAAACAATCAAACAACACATTAACGTTAAACAAAGTTGAAAAGTCCACCTACCGAAGGGAATCATGTCTTTGGTTTGCGCAAGTAAGTCAATTTTGTAGTTGAAGTTGTTATTAGCTAAGTACACTAGTTAGCTTTGGCTAGCTGGCTGTTGAATAGAAATTAAATGTTTATATGCATATCAGCATTATTTGCATCTTCTGTAGTGAAAATGCTGGTTTCTGGCGAATGAATGCATGATTTTGCATCGGTAAATGAAACATGTGCCATAGTAGCGATTGTTCAGATGTTATAGCTTACTTTAGTAGCCACGTATCGTTAGCTAACGTTAGCTCATTTAACTTATTCATAACGTTAGCTCTCTGTTTGCTAGCTAACGTTATGTGGCTAATAACTGAACTATTTACCTTCCGGGTTTGAGATTAAGTTTCAGTGCGTTTGTTGCTTATACAAAGCCCTAATAAATTAAGCAATGTTTAATTCTTCACACATTTTTAGTCGTACAATGTAATGTTTATGACCAACGTGTTGACAGTCTCCAATGAGGTCCCTGAGCACCCCTGCGTCTCACCGGTGTCTAACCAAGTCTTTGAGCGCCGACTGATTGAGAAATACATAGCCGAAAACGGTGCTGACCCCATAAATGGCCAGCCTCTGTCCGAAGAGCAGTTGATCGATATCAAGGGTAAGCATTCATGAAGGACGCCTTTTATCGTGTTAGTAGTTTAAAAAAACGTGAATCATGAATATGTTTTTAAAAAATTGTCCGAAACTTTATTTTATTTCGATTAGTTTCACATCCCATCCGCCCCAAGGCCCCATCGGCCACGAGCATCCCTGCTATCCTCAAATCGCTACAAGATGAATGGGTGAGAGTTTGCACACAATCCTTCCGCACTTGCAAAACATGCAATACATTGTCCACATATTTATCCTTGCAGTGCATGTTGCACATCTTGCAAAGACATTGATTTAATTCAACTTTATTTGTACAGCTTATTATGCAAAAGTCTTGAAACGCTTCACAGCAAAGAGCACCAATTACTTAATCTGACCATTTGATGTGTATCTGCATCTAGTATAACCTAATGGGAATCTGCCTTTAATCTGTGCGCTAGGATGCAGTAATGCTGCACAGCTTCACCCTGCGGCAGCAGCTGCAGACCACCCGTCAGGAGCTATCTCACGCCCTGTACCAGCACGATGCCGCCTGCAGAGTCATCGCTCGCCTCACCAAAGAGGTCACCGCAGCCAGAGAGGGTAACGTTCAACTTCAGCACCTAAGGCCCTCATTACTGTCCACCTTCAACACCCAGAACCCACTTCCACTTCAACATCTATACATTTCCAGATTATTTCAAGTTCAACTCAAACTTGTGTTTTTATGCTTGACAAAAACAACAAAAACAAAAAAGTGTCATTCTTCCTCTAGTGATATTCGGAACCTATTCTAATGTTTTGACAACTACATAAATTGTGAAATATCTCAGACTAGAAATTCTGATTAGCTAGTGTTCCAAAAAGCTGTTTTGGCAGTTTAGACGCCCTGTGTGTGTGTTTGTGATGCAGCAGATTTCCAGTTTTTTACTATGAACACAATCTCACTTTCCGTCATTTCCTTTCCCAGCTCTTGCCACCCTCAAACCCCAGGCTGGATTGGTGGTTCCACAGGCGGTTCCTGCCTCCCAGCCGGCTGTGGTATGTAACTATTCAACACTATTCTGAGTTTCCTGGTTCCTCACTGTACCTTTTAAATTATAAAGTGTTGCTTGACTTTAAGTGGAGAATGTTAAGCTAGCGACCTTGTATGTACACATAGCTCAGTAGTGTGATGTTAATCTATACTCACCCCTCCTGTGTCTTCACTCCTTCTCTTCTTCCTCTCTTCCTCCACCACTCCTCTTCCGCCACTCCTCCTCTTCCTCCTCTCCATCAATCCCTGTTTCCTCCTCTTCCTCCTCTCCATCCACTCCTCCTCTTCCTCCTCTCCATCAATCCCTGTCTCCTCCTCTTCCTCCTCTCCCTCCACTCCTCCTCTTCCTCCTCGTGGTCAGGGTGCTGGTGGAGAGCCTATGGAGGTCACTGAACAGGTTGGCATGACAACAGAGATTATCCAGAAGGTGAGTCTCATTCTAACATGTGTTGTGTTTTTGACTTGATACACTCCAGCTATTTCAAGAACAGAATTGTATTGCGCGCGCGCGCGTGTGTGTGTGTGTAAGTAAAAGTTGGTGGGCCAGACCTCATTCATGCTTTTCTCTTGTTTGTAGCTGCAAGACAAAGCCACTGTGCTCACCACCGAGAGGAAGAAGGTAAGAGAAACGTGTGCAATGTGCCGTTTTGGTTTCCCATATGTGAGAGCCATCCTATTGGATTAGATTCACCCTTTATTGTCATCACACATGCATAATACAGGGCAATAAAATGGGGTTTAGCATTGAACCAGAAGACCAAGATATACAAACATACAGTAAATTAAGGACTTAGAGAATTTTATTGTCAAATACATTTAACGGTTTAAAAAAATGTAGTGAAATTTTGGAAATTATATTACAGTAGATATAGAAATATACAGTAAAATACAAGATCTAGTACAAGTATATGTGTTGTGTAAATATTCTATAGTAGGTTTTGACTATAAGTGCAAGTTCTATGTGAATGCTAGTGCTCCGTTCTCTACCCACTCCAACTCTCCTGTTGTCCCTCCCCAGAGAGGAAAGACTGTGCCAGAGGAGCTGGTCCGAGCCGAAGATCTTGGCAAATACAGACAAGTGGCTTCCCACGTGGTAAGTGAAGCCAATGTGTACCAACACACACACACACACCACACACGCATGCATATTTGAAATTCCACCCATTGAGTTTTTAATTTGTGTGGGTCTGTGTGTGTGATTTGTTGTCATGTATGATGCTTGTTTGCTCCCCTAGGGTCTGCACAGCGCCAGTATTCCTGGGATCCTCTGTCTGGACCTCTGCCCCTCAGACACCAATAAAGTGCTCACCGGTACGAGCTTCGCTCTCTTCCTTTACCTTGTGGAGCTTTTGAAATAGAAAGTGTTGTTAGACTTAAGTGGAGAATGTTAAAGCAACAGGCCACTGTACTTCAATATTGGAATATGTACTTCCTCTAACTTAGACAAGTTAATGCAGACCTACTTAGGCGTTATGTATGGTCTCAGTCAGTGGATCAGAATCACAATAGGGTTCTATTGCCCAAGTACACCTGAGTATACAAGGAATTTGACTGCAAGGTGTTCACAGGTGTTGGCTCAATAGACAGACAACAAAGACTTGTAGTGTAGTAGCGTAAGACCAGTCTTAGAAATATGTTTGTTTGCTGTAATGCCAAAATGGGAAAAAACAAACTGGATCGGTAGGTTGGCCTTTGGGAGACGATGATCAAATATTTGTATGTTGTTGTATAACCCCAAATTAACTCCATTGGTATGAGTGTGCCGAAGTTTGTTTAAAAAAAAATATATTAGGATATAAACTGGAAATTCATTGAGAGGGAAAAACAGCGTCGCACCTAATGTGAATTGGCCAAATTGGCAATAATTTTTAAGAATAACCTAGGGAGACATTTTAATCTTGTAATTTTGTAGTGGATGAGACCAGCGTTTTTAAAGTTTTGTGGAGTTGGCTGCTTGCTTTCTCATTTGAACAAGTGGCATGAAATGAGTTTCCTCTGTCTAAATACACATCTGATTCCTCTCCTCTGTGCCCTCGCTCGTTTCTAGGCGGAGCCGACAAGAATGTGGTGGTGTTTGACCGTCGGGAGGAGCAGATTGTGGCCACCCTCAAAGGCCACACCAAAAAGGTGTCCTCAGTCATCTACCATCCTTCTCAGGTAAGGCCTGTCCACACACACACACACACACACACACACACACACACACACACACACACCCAGACAGTGTAAAAGATTAGATAACTTTTGGAATGTTTAAACGATATGATTGACTTCATGTTTTTTGTATCTCTGCCACACACACACACACACAGTGTAAACGATTATATAACTTTTGGAATGTTTAAACGATATGATTGAGTTCATGTTTTTTGTATCTCTGCCACACACACACACACACACACTGCACAAGATGATTAGGAAATTTCTGGAACATTTAATCAGTGTGATTTATTTCATGTTTTTGTGTGTCCGCAGTCCGTGGTGTTCTCTGCCTCTCCTGACACCACCATCAGAGTTTGGTCTGTTACCGGGGGCAACTGTGTGCAAGTGGTGCGTGCTCACGACGCCAGCGTGACTGGCCTCTCCCTGCACGCCACTGGAGACTACCTTCTCAGCTCTTCTGAGGATCAGGTAACACACACACACGAGTATGGCCTCGGGTTTTATATAAACTACACAGATGTGTTTTTTGGAATCATGACACACTCACACACACCATTTGCAGTCTTGTTGATTTGAAGAACTGATCATGCTTACACATGCTTTGTTTTCTTAATGATTGGGTGAAGTGACAGGCTAGTCCGACTGAAGATATTTAAATAGTTTATTAATCTGTAATTGATCTATTATTTTTTTTATATCTCTTTTGGTGTTGTAGTACTGGGCCTTCTCTGATATCCAAACTGGTCGCGTTCTGACTAAAGTGACGGACGAAACCGCAGGATGTGGTGAGTATGTCTTTGCAAACTTCTCCAGACACATTGTTACTGATCAGTATTGTTTCTGTGTAACCTTCTAAACGGTCCCCTGTGCCCACAGCTCTGACGTGTGCTCAGTTCCACCCTGACGGTCTGATCTTTGGCACTGGCACGGCTGACTCGCAGATCAAGATCTGGGATCTGAAGGAGCGCACTAACGTGGCCAACTTCCCCGGACACTCTGGCCCCGTCACTGCCATTGCTTTCTCTGAGAACGGTTATTACCTGGCCACAGGTAAGAGTGACGCGAGATGGGCAGTACTGGCAATGTGTTCATGAGTAGAGGTTTAAATCAGTGCCTTCATTGACTATTTGATAGGACACAATTATTTTCCTAAAATTTTAAATTCAGAATTATCCACAATACATTTTGATACAGTTCAAATGTCCATTTTTGTTATATTTGTGTAGTGTAAATAAATCAACAAAAAATAATTTGTCTTCTATTGAGAATAAAGAAACCACAAAAAGTGCAGTTGGAAAAATTGTAATAAGGAGAAAATAAATGCTTAACATGAACAGAAGAACAAAAAGGTGGAAAAATAGACACATTTTGTGGGCGATCAATATATTTAATCACCGGTTGTAAAATCGATTAATATTCACACCCCTAATTATGAGAAGCAGAGAATCTTCTCAACTCCTTGCTTTGGATTTATACTCGGTGCTATACTGGGTTCTATCATTTTGCCCTGTCAGATTATTGGAGAAGCTACTGGTGACCATGCTTATGTTGGGAACTTTATATTGGTCTGTGTTATCTATGACTGTGATGTCCATCTTTAGTGTTGACGCATAATAATTGCTTTGTGTTTAGGCGCTCAGGACAGCTCTCTGAAGCTTTGGGATCTGAGGAAGCTGAAGAACTTCAAAACTATTGCTCTGGATAACAATTACGAGGTTTGTGTCCATGACGGTAACACTCTTAACACACCTTAAAGCTTAATGACATTTGAATACAAACAACCCATAATATACCGGTTTGATGTATTGGCCTCAATCCATGGCTGCTAGGAGACCCATTTAGACCACAGCAACCCTCCTCATCTCCTCTCCTCTCCTCTCATCTCATCTCCTCTCCCCTCAGGTGAAGTCCTTGGTGTTTGACCAGAGTGGTACCTATCTGGCGGTGGGTGGATCTGACATCCGCGTCTACATCTGCAAGCAGTGGTCTGAGGTTCTTAACTTTGGCGGTGAGTCAGCTCATAAGCTCGCTATTCCTGTGCTGGGTCTGCGTCAGATCCACTTTAATCATCTCCATGTGCACTTGAGTCCTCTTCCTCATTTGAATTATTTTAACACTTCCCCTCTCCTACCATTCTCCTCTGTTTGTTTTTCATTTTGTCTTCCTATTATTCATCTTCTCTGACTTCCTCCTTCTTTTGTTGTTCTTCTCCTCTTCCTCCTCCTTTTCTTTCATATCCTCCTCTCTTCCATACCCTCTTGTCTTCCTCCATTCTCTCTCTCTTTCTCCATCTCCTTTATGAGGTTGTAGTAAAGAATCTGTTGCATTGCCTGACACAGCTCTTATTCTACAGCCCCAAATGGCCCTCTCTCATTGGATAGTCGTGTCTGCTCATCACCAGTCACCTTTCCTCTGAGCTCTGATGTCTTTGTCTCCCTCCCCTAGATCATTCCGGCCTGGTGACGGGGGTGGCGTTTGGGGAGCATGCCCAGTTCCTGTCCTCTACTGGAATGGACAGAAGCCTCAAGTTCTACAGCCTGTAGAATGCAGCGATAGATTAGAGAGTATGTGTGTTTGTGTGTGTGTGCTTGTGTTTGTGTGTGCGCTTGGGAGTGCGTGCGTGTTTGTGCATGATTGTGTGCGTGTGTGTGAAGGTAGTGTTTTTTTTTGTGTGTGTTTTTTTGGATGTGTCAAATTGTGGAGATTAGCTTTTGAAAATTGCTCTTCATGTCCATTTAGAAGACCTTTTGTTTATCACTTTTTTGCCTCTGATTCTCAATTTCTCTTTTGTGTCTATTTGCCATTTTATGATTAGCAGTAAAGCTCTAAAATATGGCCCGTTTATTTAATCGTTTTGTTTTCCTTTTTTTAACTTTTAAAAACCTTCGTAAGTCAGCGTGAGTTCATAGAACTGTATATTTTGTCCTCTGTCATAGTTGCTTCTGTAGACTGATATATCGACATGAATTCAAGCTCAATAAAGTTTTTTTTCTCTAGTTTGTCTTATAGATGTGATTTGTCCAACAAATCGTGTTATAAAAAATCAGGGTATACATTAAATAAGTTAAACGTTAAAAGCTATTATTATGACTTCCAAAAATGCTTTACTTTATAAATGCCCTTATCACAACTAAAGAAACACGAAACCAACTCTTGCATTACAATACTATTTCACACAAGACCCGTAGGTGTACTTGAACTAAAGCTTGAATTACTGCTGCTGACCGCAGGTTCTCTGTCGTCACGTGAGTAATGGTGTAACGTGACTTGGGAGAAACGGGAAGTGAGTGAATCATGATCAGATATTTCTGTTGGTCTGAAAGACTTCAGTCGTGTTCCAGAGAACTTCCATAGGGCACGATCTCTTGTTTCTTTTTACTTACTTTTATGTTGGTGCCCAAGTTAATCAAGCGATTTTGATAACATCTTTACAGACAAAGACGGCAACGCTAGAGTCACGTCCTGGAAACAGGCAAGTATTTGCATTTCGTATTTTCATTAAACTTCCATTTGTTTTCCCTGTTAGCAGTGCAATAGCAACGGCCAATAGTGCAATCCATTTCTTTTTCGAGACTATCTACGACCTTAGGACATATAGTTTAGTTAACAGCAAGGTCAGCAAAGTTGTTCTGTTTGTTACAGGTTGTTAAATTCTCATTCACGGTGAAGTTGGAGAGATGTAACGTTATAGGGTTAACTCCTTGTCATTAACTGCCGTGCTCTGATTTAGTTCGTTTTACAGTCAGATCCCCAGCTCAGCTCATTTTACTCATTAAAAGAAGAATACACCAAATGCATTTTGCAAAAAACCTAAGTGCTTTTTTGTGAAGGAATGTTGGAGGTGCCACTACAATGCAAATAAAGAGTTACGACGGATAAAAGATAACAGCTTGTTACATATTAGAAAACCATATGCTTACTGTAAAGGGCCGTTCACACATATTCATGCACACCAATGCTAACATAAATTCTCGAGTGAATGAAGAAATGTATTAAATTCTGTACTGACTGGTTGTCAAACTTTTCTCGTTCATCGCGCTGAGAGTGATCCCAACGATGTCATACATGTATTTGTCGTTAGTTGTGGTGTGGACGTTCATTCATATTAGAGCAATATCTATTTGTCCTTACAGTTAGCATACCAACATTTGGGTCAAATGCGGTTGAGAGTATGCTTTTCTAGTATGGTAGTGGTTGGAAAGTGGCCTCTCAAGGGGATTTTTCTTTTTCTCTCCCCCTTTTTTGCATGAGTTTCGGTTCAGATTTTAGAAGCTGTGTGGCAGTCCAAGATGGGGAAATTTATGAAACTTCAAAGCTGTACGAGAAGTCAGATAAACTTCACATATATTTCCTCTCTTCCCTTTGCAGGTGATCATGGGGTCTTTGTTTCGGAGCGAGGAAGTTTGTCTCGTGCAACTCTTCCTTCAGTCAAGCGCAGCGTACAACTGTGTCAGTGAACTGGGAGAACTGGGAATTGTAGAGTTCAGAGATGTGAGACAACCGCCCCTTGGACACTTTGCACAAATATCACACACAAATACTAGTGACACACATGCTATCTCGATTAGACAAACTTTTCTGGTGTGTGATGAAGTGCAAAAATATTTCAATTCACTATTTTGCAGTTATAGTCTTAGTGTTGATTTAATGTAATAGAGGCTTGGGTGCAGTAAGCCAAACTCAGAAATTCTGTCACCGTTCTGTGCCATATGTACAGTATGTCTGCTTTGTCTATGCTGCTGGGCTGCCCTTATGAGAAAAAAAACAGCAGTTTTTAAATGCATTTTTTTCTGTCCAGAATATTGCATGTCTTACTGTAGAAAAAAGTGATATTATACTGCAGTTATGATATTGCAGTAAAGTGCTGATTTTTTCATAAGGGTTTATGGGTATCCAAGTCTTGACCGTGTTTATTGTTAAGATAAAGCAAAAGGACAATGTTTAATCTCTCTCTCTCTCTCTCTCTCTCTCTCTAACCCCCCCCCCCCCCTCTCACACACTTACACTTTCCTCCTTTGGTTTTCAGTTGAATCCAAATGTAAACGCATTTCAGAGAAAATTTGTAAGTGAGGTGCGACGCTGTGAGGAAATGGAAAAGACGTTTGGTAAGAGTTCCACCTGCTGCTGTTTTTGCTCACCTCAAAATGCACACAAGAGCCCTTCCTGACAGCATCTCTGGCCTCTGGCCATCTCTCCCCCTTTCACCCCAGCCTTCCTGGAGCAGGAGATTAGCCGCTCTCTGTCCCCAACTCTCCGCACCCCTCTGCAGCCCCCCTTGCCCACCCCTCTCTCCCCACAGCCCAGGGAGCTGCTCACCATTGAGGAGGAGAGCGAGAGATTGGCTCGGGAGCTCAGAGAGGTACCTTCAAAATACTTGATTTCCAAAGTCAGCTTTGCAGAGGATCTGTTTTGCACTCTCACTGTTGTACTTTCTCTGAGGTGTCCACTGTATAAAGCATAAGAATAAGTGTTGTCTGTCAAAGTGTCAGAATGCCAATGCAGAGACTGTTTTTGTTTTTTTTTTGTTTGTTTGTGTGTTTGTTTGTGCCGCAGGTATCTCGGAACAGAGATAGCCTCCGTGCCCAGCTTACTCAGCTGTGCCAGTACCAAGGAGTCCTCAAGCAGACCCACGGCATCATGGCCTCACAGGTCAGAACTACAAATCCCATCATCCCCTTAATCTACTCCTCATAATTACAGAGTGGCACTCTTACCATGCCTTTATCTGTAATGACATACACAAAGACAGACAGTCATATAAACAAATCGACTCGCTTTCAGTGTAATGACACAGTGGTAGATGACATGTTGTTACAGCAATCCATTGGACAAAATATTAATCAGGAAGCAGGTAGCTGAACCATTTCCTTTATCAGTGATACAGGAACTCTCTATACTTTTTAAAGTGTTTTATTGCAGTGTATTTCCTTCACTCTATTTTCTTTCCATCTCACGCCAACTGTCATTTTGAACAGGCTCCGCCCCCCTCCTTTGAAACGGGGGGCCTTGTGGAGTACCGGCAGGACGTGCGCCTGAGTTTTGTGGCCGGTGTCGTCCACCCCTGGAAAATGCCGGCCTTCGAGCGACTGCTTTGGAGAGCTTGTCGCGGGTACATTATTGTCGATTTCTGTGACATGGAGGAAAAACTGGAGCATCCTGACTCTGTAAGTGTGTGTGTGTGTGTGTGAAAGAGAGAGAGAGAGAGAGTGTGGAGTGATTTTTGGGTGTGTTTATGCACCTTTGCACCATATACACCACTGCTTATATACATCAGTAATTGAGATGTAAAAGAACAGGGCATATAAATGTAATCCAGTGTGAGTCCACAGTAATGCAGCGTTTAACACATTTATCATCTGTTTAACTACACGTAATCGGCCACATGTGCTGGGCTGGGTTGTGTGTGAAATGAGAAGGATACCTTGTGAGCTGAGGGGAAGTGACCTGAATTAGGCCTGCCAGGTTAGTAAAGCAAGTCTGCACCACATTGGAGTGGAGGTGATGACTGAAGCATGTTCTTGTCGTGTAATACCCTTGCCAACCACAGGGGGAGATGATTCAGTGGAAGGTCTTCCTCATTTCCTACTGGGGAGACCAGATTGGACACAAAGTGAAGAAGATCTGTGACTGGTTTGTACATTGTGATTAGCTACTGTCTCCTGTTTTAGCACATATGCTAACCCTATTGTACAGTGGCTAACGGCTGAAAAACATGGACACTAAACTATTGTTAAATCTTTCTTACTATCCATGGTCACAGTTTCCACACACAGACCTTCCCCTACCCAGACAGTGCCAGTGAGAGGGAGGAGATTCTCAGTGGGCTTGGGGGGAGAATTGAAGACATCAAGTCTGTGAGTATGACTGTCAGTGATTGTAGTTGTTTGTGAGTATGGCTGTCAGTGAGTCTAGTTGTATGTGAGTATGACTGTCAGTGAATCTAGTTGTGTATTGTGTAGTATGTGAGTATGGCCTTCTGCAAGTGAGTGTTGTTGTATGTGAGTATGGTTGTATGTGACTATGGCTGTCAGTGAGTGTAGTTGTATGTGAGTATGGTTGTATGTGAGTATGACTGTCAGTGAGTGTAGTTGTTTGTGAGTATCACTGTCAGTGAGTATGGTTGTTTATATGTGAGTATGGCCTTCTGCAAGTATGGCTGTGTGTGAGTATGGCGTGTCTTCACAACCACAGGCTCACAGTATACCACCATGTGTCACA
>JAGFZM010004273.1:0-24108 GCA_017657215.1 Limnothrissa miodon
TGGATGAGGCCACGGATAGGTGGGTCTGGAGGGTGGCTTAATCGCCAACCTAGTCCCCCAGAAAGGATTTGCCTAGGCGTTTCAAAAAAACGTTGAAATTCCGCTAGTTTTGCTGTTGAGCAAGTGAATAATGAATTGTGGTCTATGGAGCTAAGCGGCTAAAACTCGTCACAACCTAATTTCTTAATGTACGTTGTGGTAGTAGCTACCTTTTCCTTTCTGCTTTTCATAGGATGGGCCGCTTTCTGTGTTACATGCTAGCATTTAGCTCATGGATGCTGGTTGGTCAGCGAGAAATCATGAAGCTGAACCAGGCACCAGCTTCCCACTGTCACAGAGGCAGAAAGTAGCGATTGCCGTAAAGTGGTTCGCTTTTGTGTCACATGACATGTAAACTTTAAAAGGGTTTTTAGGAATAACAACACATATTAAAAATTGTATTGGTCAACTGATTGTCAAGGCAAGTTATCCTGCATCGCATGCATTAATGCAATTTTAGGAGAAAAAAATATATTTGGAGAAATGTGGAATTGGGGGGTGCAGCTCCATTGCCACCCATTCATTCATCACTTGCTCGGGAGCTCCTTCTCGTTGCAGTACCACCTGGAAGGATTCTGAGAGTGAACATTCTCCCCATATTGAAAATTCTATGGTGCAGGTGAGGGGTGGAACCAGGGAACTGATTGACACAGGAGGGAAGACAGAATCACATGACCACATCCGGAAGAGAACAGGGAAAGACACACATGGCAGGAATAACAGGATCACATGACAAAAGAAACCAGGAACTATAACAGGAAGGAAACAAGGCTAACACAACTGAACTAAAACACAAAACACCCAAAACCCTGACAATACTACTTCTTGCACTGAATGCATAGTGATGAATGCCCCTGTTGCTTGTGACTAAACACCTACCAAGACAAATTCCTTGGATGTGCAAGTGTACTTGGTCAATAAAACCTGAATCTGATTCTAATATGTCATCTTTTGAGTTATTTTTTTCCCTTGTGTCTGTTAATCTTCATACATCCAGCACAATAAACATGCCTCTTAAGCAGACTTTATTATCGATCCAACTCCAAATGGACATTTTTGGCTTGATATGTTTTGGTAACCACATTTAAATTGCATGATAAACATTGCTTGGAAATTAATACAAAAACAAACACATTTTTGCATAAACCGGTTTGAACTTTTTACTTGACTTTTTACTTGATCTCTGAACTTCTGAAGCAATCTGACTGGTTATACAACACCACAATATTCTATGTCAAACTGTTTGATAATACTGTAGCTACACAGTATTTCACACAAAGGGGTCCAATTGCTCATGCTTGGGCATGTATCTGTAATACACAAAGTCTTTTGAAAAAGTGGACATTGGAAATGGTAATTCATACATCTTGCTTGCAGACTTCTCTGAAACTAATTTGAATCCTTCAAAAGAACGACTGCGTGAATAGGTTCAATGAGTCCCAATAGGACCCATTATAATAAAGGTTAAACGAAAGGAACGTCTCCATAGGAACAGATATTTCAATGATCAGCAGGCCAGTGGTCTTAAAACTAAAGTTAGATAGTGTGACTGTAGAGAGATATGGTGCTCATGAGCGCACCAAAAGAGATGGAGATGGAGGCCTCCAGAACAGTAAAAAAGCACATCTCATCGCCGCAGTGTTCAAGTAATAGTTCCCCAAAGAGGTCCCCTTCACACACGGCTCCAGGTGGTGTCGTTTGTGGACAAATAACCTTTTTTATCCCTCTCCCTATCTCTCTTTCTTTCTCTCTCTCTCTCTCTCTCTCTCTCCCTCTCTGAGAGGGCCCAGGGCCCCTTGAGTGATTTTAAGAAGCTGATCCCTCTCCAGGAGGGGATTAGTTCCGAGCCAATCAGCTCGCAGAAGTGTGTTTGACGTTCAGCGTCCTTCCACTGATGTGGACTGCAATTATGCAGGTGGGGTTTTAATGTCAGAGTGAAGTACTTAGAACGGATTGTGTGTGTTTGTGTGTGTGTGTGTTGAGTTTGTGTTAGCATTTATATTTGTGTGTGTGTGTGTGTGTGTGTGTGTGTGTGTGTGTGTGCATATATGAGTGTGTGTGAGTGACATTGTTGACATCTATTATGGTGCGGTTTGTTAGTATGTGTTTGGCAGGAAAACACATACTATATATATATATATTGTATTTGCCTTCAAGGTGTGTGTTGTGTGTGTGTGTGTTTAAGAAGGGTTCTAAAAACACATTTGCTGTCAAAAGCGAAATTATCCTCCATCAACAGGAGCCAACACAGACAAGACCCTCCTGAAGCATGTCATCAAAGACACACACACAAACACACACACACACACACACACACTGCCCGCCTCCCTCTCCCTAAGCATATCTGTCACTTCATTCTAGAGTTTAATTTCTTTTTCATGGAGCTATATTGCACGTCTCCCTTGTGGGGAGTTCTTTAATCTACAGTGATGACCTGCAATAACAGGTCAGTCACTCAGTGCACACACACACACACACACACACAGGAACACAAATACAGACAGCAAAGATGACCTGCAATAACAGACCCAGTCAGTCAACACTATAACATTATATCATGCACACACACAAACTCTCTCTCTCTCTCTCTCTCTCACACACACACACACAGGGTTGTTATATACACAATTATTACATTATTTTTAAGTAGACACAAAAAAATATTATATGGCCTACATTACGCCACTTACCGTTTTTTTTTTTTTTTTACTCTTTTTCATACACACACACCCCCACACTCACAAGTATAAGTATAAACATTAGGTACAGTAGACACACATGAATGTGTACAGAAACACACCTGTTCTTAGGCCCATACACACACAGAGAGAGAGAGAGAGAGAGAGAGAGAGAGCGTACAAGCAAGAGTTTCACTGAGTGATACCTTTCCCTGGAGTATATGCTAATTGATCAGCATGCTGCTCCTAAATGCATTTATCTAAACGGAACAGCTGGCCAGGCAAATGTATAGAATAGAATCCCTCCCAGACCCCCAGTATCTTTAGCCAGCTACTAATCTCTAGGAGCAATTACAGCCAGCTCCATGGGTATCAATTAACACAGCTAATTAATTAATCAGGGAAAAAACTGTAAACGAGGAACAAGTGCCTCTCCAAGTAGATAAACTCAGAGGGAATGAGAGCTGATTGCAATGAAGGGCAATGCTTGTTTTTCAAAGTCAGAGGCAAAATGGATATGCTTGTCTTTAGCAAATGGATGTGTGTGTGTGTGTGTGTGTGAGAGAGAGAGAGAGAGAGAAGGAGAGAATTACAGTATTTTTACTTTCATTGTTATTACTTGTTGTTATTACATGTCCTTTGCAATGCTTTGCAAAAGCAATATGCTATAACATTACGGACAGAGAGTATGTGTGTGTGTACGTGTGTGTGTGTGTCTTTGTGTGTGTGTGTGTGTGTGTGTGATTGAGAGAGATAGAGGGTGTGTCCCAATTCAGGGATGAGTTCTTCAAAGTATACGTTCTACAAAGTACTGACCTTCTGGGGCCGCAAGTATTAGTACTTCTCTGACCAACGGTTTTATGAAATGGGACAGTACTAGCCTTCCACCGATCCAAAATGTGTCACAATTCATCCTGCCGTGAGCAGAGCCGTGAGGTTCTGCGTTGCTTAGCAACGGCAAACACTTGTGGAAAGACGGCTCTTTCTAACTCTACACATCGCGAAATAGCTCAAAGAATCAATCTTTTAAAAGATCGATAAAAAAATAATTAGTTCTGTTAAACAGTTTACTTTAATCAGTTTAATTTAAACCAGATTTCATTTCATGTTATTGTAAATTCCTTTAATATTTTCGTTCGTTAATAATCATCTTCGTATTAAATAATGGATTCAATAAAGATATTATCCTGTCGTTTTTATATATACTTGTTAACTGATGAAACGCAAGAAGATGAACAACTCCGCTGGAGAATAATCTTTTTTAAAATTGTGTCCTGAACGTCATTGACGCGCAATGAATCTTGGGATAGGTAGTACACGAAGGATACATCGTTGGATCCTCCGCAGCGGGGGAAAAGAAGTGCGGGTTTGTCGGCCGAATTCGAAGTATCCTTCGAAATGGGACAGTACTAGTCGCGCTACTATGACGCATGTGGCCCACAAATCTGGCCTTAGAAGCATGCAGCCCCTGGAATGGGACACAGCCAGAGAGTTGGGGTCGCATACACTGACATACACAAACACACACATACACACACACACAAACACACACACATACAAACACTAAACAGGGCCCTCAGACTGAGGACACAAAAGCATGATGTGTACCCTCTGAAATTCATCTTCCTACAACACCACTATCACCACACTCACTCACACACACAGAGAAGCATTCATACACTTCTTTTCATGCTTGGGATCCACTCCGCTCATGAGTTGTTTTGGCCTCAGTTTGTCTTATATCTGCCATGTTATTGAGTGTGTGTGTGTGTGTTTAAAACTTCAATGCTGGCATGTGCGTTTTTGTATGCTTATTTAGGGCTATTTCTTTTTGTATGGACAATAAAGTGTGAGAATGGTAGGAGTGTGTGTGTGTGTGTGTGTGTGTGTGTGTGTGTGTGTGCATGTGTGAGACAGGGTCAGTGTCCCATCCCTGTGAATTAGAGCAGGAGAACAGGCAGAGTAGCTTATTTATTGGGAGATGAGCATGATTTTGGCCATCATCCCAGTGCATCATCAGTGTGTGTGTTTGTGTGTGTGTCATCCGTGTGTGTGTGTATTTTTGTTTAGTGTGTGTGTTTGTGTGTCATCTGTGCGTGTCTGTGTGTGTGTGTTGGTGTGTGTTTGCGTGTCATCCAAGTGTGTGTGTGTGTGTGCGTGTGGCATTTGTCTCTCCTGTGTGATAGTGTACTGCCCCTTGTGTATGTTCATCCTGTGTGTGTGTGTTTGTGTGTGTGTGTGTAAAGAGGGCACAGCTCAATGAGGCATGCTGATGAAGACCTACAGTATGTAAACAACTGCTGCTTGCTCTGACTGGAGGACATTTGTTGTGTGTGTGTTTGTGTGTGTGTGTGTATGTGTGAGTGTGTGTGTGCATATCCATGCTGGAGAAGAACATGTGTCAGATATGACTAGTATGGTCAAGGTCAGTCTAATATCAGCTTGATGGTAACATGTAGCAAGTAGCTCAGAATCTCAGTCTTTTAAACACACACACATACTCTCTCTCTGTTTTCCCCTCTACTATGTTTATATCAACACAAGTATTTAGGCATGTACGTCCAGATACGGTTGGGAAGTGTTGATGGTGGTTGTAAATGAAATGTTTCACTCTCTATCATTTGTAAATGTATGGATTGTCTTGGCGCTACACTACAGCCTTACTCTACCTGGCTCTAGTCGGCTTTACTCGACCCGGATTAGGAACACGCCTGCTTTGCTTTTCCTCTAGCCCGGGTACGAAGAGGTACTATATGTGAAATGGGTGTGGTCAAACTGCCGTGACGTTGTGCTTTATCCACTTAAAATAATGTAACTACTGTTATCCTTCTGGTTGTCGTTTAGTGAAATATCCTTTTAAAAGGTTATGTTAGCTATTTGCTAGAGTCAGCTTGCTAACAACTATGTAGTAAGTAGTAGCTGCTTGACCAGAAATAAATACACTTTTCTCCAAATTTGAAAAGTAACCACTTGTGCAATTAAGCTTACACTTGCCGATTGTAAAATGAATACAGAAAATTAAAAGAACTCTCATTCACCTCTCATTTCAACACTTGCTGATGGCGCTATGTTGGTGTGATGTATAGATAGATAGATAGATAGATGAAAAACACAGGTGAGAGGACAGATGATTCAGATAAAGCTAGACCTGTGTTTTGGACCTCTCTAGAAAATACTACCTGTACCACACACACACACACACACAAACGCTTATACATACATACATAAACAACTTATACATAAACTTGTGCACATATGCACACACACACACGTGCGCGTATACAGTACATGTATGCACACACACACAAACAAACATGCATAAACACAAACGTGCACATATGCCTTCCCACACACACACACTCACACAGTCCCAGTAGACTCATTCTGTCACACATTAATATTTGATGTGTTCTCATGGTTTATTTACAGTTCTTATGTCACCCTGCGGATCACTTTACAATATGCACCTTCATTTACTGCCAATCAATGCACTTGCACACACACACAGACACACACACACACACACACAGACACACACACACACACTCAGTGCATACAGCATTGAAATGCATTCTGTCATGTCCAACAGTAAGCAAAATCCATTCTGTGGTAATCAAGACCAAACCCCCACCCGCCTATTCTCTTTGCATAAACACACACACACACACACACACACACACACACACACACTCACAAAGCAAACTTACAGACATGCAACATGAAGGGATTAAGGCCATTGTTGTACTAATCTACATTTTGAGGGAAAAGTCATGACCATCTTTTACATTTGAGTAAACGAGTGCTTATTTTTTTCTGCATACATGTGTGATGGATGATTCAAACTGACGGAGGATGGATTTGAAATATGTCTATGCGTTCACTCCAGATGTTTGATGGATGATTTAAATTGACTAAGAATAGATTTTATTATATGTCTTTTTTGCATTCATGTTTGATGCGTGATTCAGATTGACATACAATAGGTTTTAAAAATGTCTATGCATTTATTTTCATACATGTAGATTTTAAACTTGTCTACATGTATGTATGTATATGGGTTTTATTGGAGTGCTATTTTTACTAAGCATTTCATATTACAACTGAGCTATGGAGTAGAAAGTCATTTTGCAGGTCTGTGTGTGTGGTATGTGTGTGTGTGCTGGTCATGTATTGTATCCGAAAGGAATATAATCTTTTGTTTTAATGAACAACCTAATACAGTTTTTTCCTCACACCCTTTCAAGAGCATTTCAACCAGGCTGTGACTGTGTGTATGCATGTTGTATTTATGTGTGTGTGTGTGTGTGTGTGTTGATGCAGATTTAAGCCGATTCTCACACTACCCTTTCCATTAGCAACACAACATTGGCCATCTTGACAGGAGAAGGGGGATAATCTGTTCCTGTTGCCCTGACCTGACAACACATCAAACCACACACACACACACACATCAAACCAAGCCACCAAGACAAACCCTCCAACACCAACAGCACACTTTGGGATAATATCCTTACACCCATTCCTCCGCACACACCTTTCACACACACACACACACACATGGGCACTTAAGTATACACTTGCACAGAGATTACAAATACACACACACACACTTACTTAAGTATACACATGCACAGACAGTACAAATACACACTCACTCACACTAGAAATACACATACACAGGTACTTATATGCACAAACACACACCTGCACTTTTACACACAGAATGTGTAAACACGCACACACACACAGGCAGACAAATATACAGCGTATAAATAAATACAGAATTTTACTTCTCAAAAGTACTGACATGCACACCATCATTGATCACTGATTAGTTGAGATATGAATCATAGTCTTCCTAACTCATCCAGGGCCTGCGTAAAGCAGCTAAAGCACACACACACACACACACACACACAGACACACACACCTCCAGTCATTGCAGTCAGCTGCAGCCAGTGTGTTTCGACTTCGACTTCAAGATGTCACGAGCATGCACTGGTTAGCATGAGCGTGTGTGTTTTGGTGTACAGTATTTCAAAAGGTTTGCAGTGTCGTGTGCGCGTGTTTTTCAGTGTGTTTTTCCGTGTCATTAAAATGCCCCCCCGATGAGCTCAAAGCAGCGCTGTGGACTCGCACTGCAAAACTTCAAAGGTGAGCACTGCCTGAGTCTAACGATGGATGGGATGAGGAGAGAGAACAAGCCAAGCCTGATGCCGTGCCGATTCACACAGCACCCAGCGGGGATGAACGGACAACACACGGGCACATTACTTGCTTATTTAGTCCCAGCTTTACCCCTAAATAACTCAGGGACTTGGGCTGGGTTGGGTGCCACTGCCAGCAATCGCAGGCCCTATGACAAGAGTATAAGACTGGACAGGCCAAATATTGGGATTAGGATGTTCAAATTTTATGAGGGGTCAGAGTAAGGCCCTTTGATGCATAGAAAAACACACACACACACACACACACACACACACACACACACACAGTAAGATGATAAGAACAGCTAACCGTCATCGAAGTCTATATTGCAAGGAGGACCACAGCTGGCTACGTCTGATGAAATTCTAATTCTGGAAATCATTTTTGTTTACGTTAGAGGTTGCCATGGCAGCCGGGAGACGTGAATCTCACTCGACTTGATTGGAAATGACGAACCACTCAAGCGCAGTCTTGTCGGAGGGCATATGCATGTAATTGTTCCAAGCGTAATTGCATCTGACTGTGGACTAGATTACTTCTGCTTGCTTACACCAAGACATGACCATGATCCACTGGAGCCTCCAAGCTCTCGGTTCCCATACACAGACAACAGCAGAACAGGAGACAGAGAAAAAGGAGAAGAACAGAAGAAAGGCCTTTAGATCTTTAGATAGGCCTTTTTATATAGTCCTTTTTTATACATATACATTATAGAAAGTAAGACGATTAATAGTTATTTGAAGGGGAGATAAAGGTAAGGCAGTTAGCGTTTAGCAGTTAGCCTGTGTAACTGAAGTGGACAGGGAGTCCAGATGATATTGGCCACTGTGGCCTATTTATCGGGAACAAGCATGCTAATAAAATGCAATAATATGGGACTATATGTTAACAATATGGGACAATTATGATGGTATATTAACACAATGAATGAAAGGTTCTTCATTCCAAACCCATGTTAACCCATGACCTGTCCGCCCGGGATAGCCGTCATCCCCTCTGACCCTGATAATGTGCATTTAAATGATGCAAATGAGAATTCCTGGGTTGAAAACATCAGTCGCCCCGATGGGGATATAAGTTCCTAGGGTTCCTATTGGCTGTGAGCGCATGCATAATCACTGTAGATGAAGCGTGTGGTAAAAATTGCAGCGTTAGCATCCCCCATCATTATGCACCAGGCCTTCAGTGAGAAAAGACTGCACTGGAACAAGATGGGGCTGGGTAGAGATGGCCACAGCAAGCACACACACACACAAACACTCACAAGTACATACACTTGGCAACCTGTTGTTACACCATTATCATCATGTCATGGTGAGACTCATATCACAAACACTCACACACGGTTTCTCTCTCTCTTTTATACACACACACACACACACTATGTGTTCTATCCTTTGCTGTTTTTTTTTCTTTCCTTAACCAATGATCAACTGCATGCACACAGACACACACTCCTAACACTATCATTCTGCCTTCTGCTCAACTTCTCTCTGCCTCCAATTTGTTCATGCAACCATGCACACACACAAACAGTTTTTCTCTCTTAATAAATGACTAGTGTGTGTGTGTGTGTGTGTGTGTGTGTGTTTCCACCCCCTCATTGATGTGGGGCAGGGAGATAGCTGTAATCAGACAGGATCTGATCTGACTGCCAGTGAGCTGAAGAGGCCTGATTACAGGCTGTCGCCTTATCCAGTCACCCAGTGTTCATGTGTGTGTGTGTGTGTGTGTGCATACCTGTCACCTTGCCCAGCCATGCAGTCACATTGTGCATATGGAGTTACATAGGTGGTAGTGAACAGATGTGTGTGTGTGTGTGCATGTCTGTATGCATATATGTTGGTTTGATTGTTATTATGTGTTATTACTTCATCATTTGTAAGTGTGTGTGTGTGTGTGTGTATGTGTGTTGACGTGTTAACATATTTTGATGTGTGAGTGAAAGTGTCAGTAAAGTAAGTGTGTTATGTAATAAATGGTTTAGTTTAAGTGTGTGTGTGGAAATGTGACAGCTGCATGCATAATGCAGGTTACATGCAATTCACTTGTATGATATACCCATATGTGCATCCCTAATCCAGTTATATAGATGTGTTTTACTTTGGGAATGTGTGTGTATGTGTGTTTGTGTCTGTGTGAAAGAGACAGAGAGAGAAAGAGAGAGAGAAATAGAGAGAAAGAGAAAAGAGAGAGTGAGAAAGAGAGAGAGAGATGGGGGGGGGGGGACAGAACGGCTATGAATGTGCACATTTAGTCAAAATCATTTTGACTAGGTTGCATCTTCTGCCATATTCTTATACATGCTTGTGTGTGAGTGTGTGCGCGCGCGCGAGAGAGAGAGTGTGTGTGTGTGGTGCTGCTATGTCTTGCCAAGTCCTTTGTCTTACCTCCATTAGCTACTGTAAAGAGTGTGTGTGTGTGTGTATGTGTGTGTTTGACAAACAGAGACTAACAAAGACTAAGAACATGGATAAAGTGCAAATGAAGTGCTGTTAAAACCAATGAGTAAGTCAGTCCGTTCAAAAGGAGGAAGTGATCCTGCCAAAAGTAGTTAAAACTGCCTCCGTTTGCCTGCCTTCACGATAACCTTAGCTTGCTGCTGGTTACCATAGCAACTACTCTACGGCCTCCTACTCCTCCTCTTCCTCCGCCGACTCCGATCTCCAAGCAGAACCATGAGAGGAGGCGCCTGGGAGATGGTGTGTGTGTGTTTATTTTGGCAAGCAGGACCTGACCAAAAGCTTGGCGTTATCTCAACCAGTCCAGAAGAGTGAGCGAAAGAAGTTGTGAGATGGAGATGTGTGTGTGTGTGTGTGTGTCTGTGTGTGAGCGAGAAAAGTTGTGAGATGGAGGGAAAAATCAAATAAGCGAGAGAGAGAGAGAGTGAGAGAGAGAGAGAGGGAGGTGGAGAGAAAGAGCGAGCATGTGTGTGTGTGTGTCACAGTGGGGAGTATGAAGCCTGGCTTATATAAGGTCACTCTCCAGGGGTATCCATTTAATGATGTGATCTAAAAAAAAAGCATATCTGTTACATAAAACAACAGATCTGTCACATGCAGAGAAGTACACAAGCCCACACACACACACACAGGCACACACACACACACAGGGTTGGTAATAGTTCTCAACCTATTTTAGGATCACAACCAGTTGATATATTTTGTTTTAAATGAATATCGTATTGCTTCATACAGCAGAATATCAGTCAATATGCACTCACACATGCAAAGGCACACATTTACTAATGGTGATTGTGGTTGTGGTGTAGCAAGATACCTGCCATCTGAAGATAATAAATGTCCATTTATAAATACTCTTTGTCTCTGTAACACTTTAACTCTTACAGGTTTGCCCCTATGAGTTATACACTTGCCAACACACATACATACTGGCACACTGTTCACACATGTTCACAGTCTGAATTCTCATTATCTTAAAACAGGGGTTCTCAACCTTTTGCAAGCTGAGCCCCCCCAAAGCCGGTTCAATGAAGTTTGTACTTGTACTTTCCTATCTCTCATCAACTAAACATCACTGAAGTGCATTTAATTTGTCTTTGGGTAGCTGGCCTTGCAACACTGCTAATTTCGCATGTTTACTGTAATGCCGTTTCATGGTGGCCTTTTTTAGTACATGAGGCAAACTGGCTTGCCCATCACTTAAACGAAGTAACATTAGTAGTTTACGGTCCATTTCACATGAAAAACACGATATTCTTTATCCACCTGTTTCCTTTTTGTGGATGCCATTCTAGGCGTGAACTGTAGCCTAATATGTGACTGAAAGTTGAATAAACTGAAAGTTTGTTGTGTTTTTGCTGCCCTGATGACGTGACACTCTACTTTCGAAACAAAAAGGAAATTAGATATTGATTTGGGTGGGAATGGGGGCTGTTTGAACGTTTTTATCGTTTTATGATTAAAAATAAATAAAATTAAATAGGCCTTGCCTCCACGGGCCACATCAAAGGTTTTGGGACTACTGCGCGGGGCTGCTGATAACCTGACCGCCCTTGAGTAGGCTACTTTAGGATGGGGGAGAGGCTCACAGTAGCACCCATTGCGTGAGTACAGTAACTGCAGAGTGATACTTGCTTTCATGTCTGAGTCTCCAAAATATCAGAAAACTCTCCATTAAAATCAGAAAGTCACTAGATTTATTGCTGCATCTACTTTGTAGGCTTAAAATATTGGTTTGTGTAATCAAGCACAGAGGGTGAAAATATCCCCGGAGACCAAAATGCTGCAGTTACCGACTACTACTACTACTACTAGCCTACTAGTATATACTAGGGGCGTTTTAAGAGACCCATTGTTTCAGTGACTCGGGAATCACTAATGAGAAAAAGATCAAATTAAGCCAATTTGGGCCTGTCAATTGGTAGCCTGGCAATTTCTACACCACATACTGTACTGTATGTGTGTGTGTTAGGGTTCACTGGATGCAGTGTCTTTAGACTTACTATATGTGCCACCAAAAACATGAATCAGCTGGGCCTCTAGCCTATGGTTCAGGGTGGCCATATTTATTTGTCTGTCAACAGGTAGCGCTACAACACACACTGTTAGACATTTCAGCAATTTCTACAGTATATTACTGCAAAGCATACAGTAATATATTGTGAACGACTTTAAAACAACATTCTGGTGATCGGAGCAGTACTGTCCTCACCAAAGTGTGGAAACGTTACAGATGATAGGAAAGTGAAACTAAAAACAAAGCAAAATAAAGATACAATATGCTTTTTATGCTCCTCAGAGGCTAGGCTAATTAGCTCATTGCTACCACCAACATCGAGCTAATGCTAAAATTGTTTTTAACCAAGCTTTTAACTATATATTTAAACCACTTGAATTTACTTATATACATGAACTAAACATTATACGTCAAACACAAGATGAACATACAAGTGATGACCGCTGGGGCATGATGACAGGGCTTCTTCACATTCTAACTGCCAGCATGCTTCATTTTTACTGAGCCATTACACTTCCTATTTCCTGTTACTCCAGACATATCAAAATAAAGATCTCTTTCCTAATACACAGAAGTCCCCAAAAGGTGAATCTTAAAGGTCTCATTCCATCGTATTTTCATTAATTTTGTGGTGGTCTCTTGTCTAAAATAATGTAATGAGAGTTGGTTTAGACAAAAATATGCTGTGGTTGTCTTGTTTCAAGCTATTTTAGTTAGGTGAAAACCAGAGCAGAGATAGCTTGAGAGGATTCTTATGAATATAAATGATATGCAAATGTATCGCCTCTGATTGGCTAACAACACTGTGACGCTCCCTCTGGTGGATCTGTCTGCAGGCAGCCTAACGTTTTCTTGAGGGTGGGTTAACTGCATAGCTAATGTTCAAATTGACGTACATTTGTACAGCTTTTCCGATTCGCTCGTTTTTCCCGGCAGTTTTCTATCTCAGGCAAATACAGACTACAGGGGTAGGAGAGCATGTTGATGTTGAGCATAGAAGTACAACTTGGGCTGACCTATGGTAATGTAAAAACATCAAGTCTTAAACGGTTTATTTTAGAAGGAGACCTTTAAATGCCTGAAGGAGCAGTGCATTTTTGAAATATGCGGTAGGTTACCAGGTTTTTGAAAAGTACGGTAGTACTAGTTGTAGACTAGTACTGTTGTACTAGTCTTTTTTTTTTTTTTTTTTTTTTTCGCTCCCCCACAGCAACAGGGATCTGCGGCAGATCAGCCTTCCAGGGTTCGAAATTAACTCTGAAGATACCAGCCAATCAGAATTTCCATTAGCCAAATTTTTACGTGGTGAAAATAAGAGATTATGATTGAATGCCAATGAATTAAAATGTTATCATTTTATTAACAGTGCATGAAAAACGCACAGAAAGTGCAATACACACAACAAACTACATAAAACTGTTCTTTATTCACTTTTCGAAGCCAAAAACGTGAATGGATTATGCATGTTCATGCGTAATTTGGTCCTTTACTGCCTCGATTTTAAAATTACTGGTCCCCTCCACAAAACAGTTTTTTTCTTTCATGTAGCCATTTACAATTAAACTTCCTTCTCTTTGTTTTTCGCTCTGTCAATATTTTCATCTCCTGCCTCTTCTCACCTTTTCCTGATCCCGACGTCTGTCTTAACCAAGCTTATTACGCTGTCCATCTCAGTCGTCTTTGCTCATCAGATATTTCCTATTTCTTGGTTGTATTTTCGCGCTCTCGTTGTTGAGTGGACTCGCAAACCGAAGCGTACAGTATCTGCACGCTGCTGCCAAATGTATCTAGTCACCCGTAGTGTAGTGTTTATGTGAAATGTAGGATGGAGGGGACAAATGAGCCAGAGCGTCTCTGACATGATTTGCATGATTGTCTCATGCATCACCGGCCAAACTGGCTGGTAAGTTTTTCTCAATACCCGCAAAAATGATTTTTAGCCCTCATTTGGCGGGTTGGCGGGTGTTAATTTCGAACCCTGCCGCCTTCGTATCGCCAAACCCGCCTGACTGTCAGAATAATATTTGCTACGCCATTTGCTACGTCAGCTCACGGTTGATTGGGGTCTCTTGGAAAAAATTCCACTTCGGCAAGATTAGCCAAAGATCTTGGAACCCTCTCTGATTCAGCTGCTCCAAGGAATACGAAAACGGTGTAAGTAGAAATTATCTTTTCTCCGTTACTACCTTATGAGTAAAATATACATAGGCAAAACACATAGACAAAAATGTCCATATTAATTGCTTGTCAAGGTTTTGTTTGTATGGTGCTTTATAGATAGATTCCTCGCTTAGCACAGAAATCCCAACTAAATTACAAATGTACATGTAAAACCATAAAAGAGAAGTTGCTATGTTATTAGAAGCCGATGTGGTAATATTTATGAATTTACTCCTATTTTTGAACCGTTATCAGTTTGAGCTACAATTAGCCTCTTAGAAAATGTCAATGCTGCTGGTCGACAGATGGAAAGCTAACGTAAGGTTGGGCTCTCATGCTAACACTCTAGTTAATAACAGAGCTGAGTGTTACAAAATGTGAACAGTCTCATCAACTTTAGTCTGTAGTATTTAGGACGTACATTTCTCCGATCTTGTGATTCTTGTTATATAAATACATGAATAAGCACTTACGAGCCGACATACAAGGGTAGCTTAGCTTGATAAATGTGTGTTACTCAACCAAACTAGCTAACGGTTCTAATTTTGCCTATCTTGGTGAATTGTTAATGCCAGAGATGTTATGGACTTTGTTAATACTCGTTCTGGTATTTAGTTCACACAAGATTACAAACATGTACTTTTGAACTATCTGTGTTTACTTGTATCATTTTGGTTTGATGATTAAAATAATTTCTGCCCAATTATTTTCTGCCGGACCGGTATATAAACCATCAATGGCTTGAACTTACCCAAAGACTTTTTTGTACAATGACAGGGTGAGCAGAATGATTTTCATAATGTCTTACCCTCGACTGAAAGTGAAGCTGGAACCTGTTAGAGTTCATTGAATGGTGGGTTTTGTCTGTCTGTATTGTTTTTTTTTTCCCTAGTCATAATAGGAGGATTTTTTTTACTATTATACTGTAGTTGTATTTTATTATGTTTTATTATATAGGATCTCAAAATGATTTTTTTATACCATTTTCACCAAGTCTCAACTGTATGAAAGGTACTAACTATTTATATTTTAATAGGTTGGTGGAAAATTATGGCAGTTTTTCCAGGATTCTTCATGTGGCTAAACACAGCAGTGTAGAGGAATGATTTTTAATGGTGAATGGCATACTAATTTTCCCTTTTTCCACTTACATATTCGGACCAGGTAGGTTAAGTTTGTATGTATATATGAACTGATCAGTTCATACATCCACAAAATGTGTCTTTGTGTGTGTCCTCTATTATGTTTATTTTTACATTTAATGTTGTTATATGTTTGCTTAGATTCTTCTTCTTAAGAATAAACCCAGAGGAGGGAACCAAATGGACATCACAAACACACACTTTTCCCTTCGTTTGCGCCTTTCATTTACACACAAACGGAGATGTAGCCTCTGAAAACGATTCTTTCTAAAAACTCCGGCAAAAGTGGAGATTTTGAAAAACTCTGTATTCACGTTTGTGTATAAACTGCGAAAAACAGATAAAGCTGAGTTTTAGGCAGTCTACACGCGGACTGCTGTCTGGTGGGAGAGCTTTGACAATTAGGTGGTTGTCCTGGAGGAATGGTGTGAGGCTTCTGATTGGCTTGTATGGCTTTCTCCTTCTTCCTACACTGTGGCCCATAGGCTTAGTGTAGGTATGACGGCTCTCGACAGCATATTTATGCAGCTTAATGTAAACGGAAACTTGGTGTATGCACGGAATTATTTTGAAAAACGGAGGGAAGAAAATATTCGTTTATCAAAATACCCAGGTATGTGTAAACGTAGCCTAAGCCGCAAGACTGGACAGACAGTGAAACGAAAGGCAGAAACCTTCAGCAGCAGCAGAGTGGTGTCATTCATCTCAAAGCTTCCTGAGTTTGAGTGGATGAACAGCAACTAGGTAAGCCTGTATGCATGTACATGTAAGTATATCTCAAAATATTGCACCTTTGAGATTCTAAGGAACAAAACCTTGTTTGTGTTCTCTTGTCTTAGTTTCCATTGATTCTCCACGCTGCCTGCCTTGTCTGTATTGTTGCTGTTTGCAAGTTTATTTTTTATCTTGTTTGTTTGTGTGTGTGTTTGTATGTGTGTGTTTGTGTGTGTGCGCCAAAATCTTGACTTTTTTTAAACTATTTTTGAAATGCATGATTGTTTTGAAATGCAAAAAGAAAATGTATTTGGGCCAAAATCTTTTTACCTTGTATTGTTTATATCATTTACATTGTACAACATTGTTTACACTGTCCTTTAAATGTGTCCCTTTCCTAAGTGTTTAAAAGAAGAAAGAAAAAAAACAAAAACAAACAAATAAAAACATAAACAGATAAGAAACTAAGTATATACTGATTTACATGTTTTTCCTGTAGTACCTTTGCTCTTGTGTTAAAAGCTAAAGACTTTTTAAACCCTTAAAATAATATTTTCAAAACTGTTTCGGTGGTCCATCAACTCGTAACAAGGTGAGCGATACTTGCTGCATTTGCTCTGCGGCCCTCTATCGGCTTCAACGGCACTAAACAAGTTTGTCCAATCTGGTAGCGATCTGTAGTTCAAGTGAAACTACAATTGACTTGCCTTATGGGATGCGTCTGTTCCAATCTATGGAGTGCATTTTCAAAACTCCTTGGTCCCGCTTTAAATGTTGCTTGAATGTTTAAATGAAAATGTGTGATTTGTTTAAAAAATATTTGTGTCACAGTTTCTTATAAAATTATTTAATATAAATAAAAATTGGTGTGTGAATGGCTATATCTGTGTTAAATATGTGTGTGTGTGTGTGTGTGTGTGTGTGATTAAATAAGAACTGAGAACTGCACAGTACTGCAGGCCTAGACCTGAAGCTGAAGGCCTACAGTAATAAACTGTGTACAGAAGTGATACTGTATATTTGGATTACAGTAGCTGTCAACCTACAGTAATAAACTGTATACAGAAATACAGTAGTGACACTGTATCTGGATTACAGTAGCTGTCAACCTACAGTAATATACTGTATACTGAAATGCAGTAGTGATACTGTATATTTGGATTACAGTAGCTGTCAACCTACAGTAATATACTGTATACTGAAATACAGTAGTGACACTGTATCTGGATTACAGTAGCTTACTGGCAACCGTGCTGCCAGTAAGATACTCTAAAAACCTTTGGAAATGCATGGATTCATGAGGGCTTGTTTGATGTACCACAGCAGTTCTGTCAGCTGTCAGGTGCTATAGTTTCTGAGTTAAACCATAAAAAGTCCCTAACAAAAGTGCTGCTAACTGAAATGTTTGTGTATGTTTATGTATAACAAGACAACTCAGTTCTCATCTGATCCGCCCTCACAAATTATTTTCATCAACAGGTGGCGCTACAGCACACACGGGTGGGTGAGGGCTCAATGCGGCCTCTTCGAGACACACGCACCCCTTAAATTTAACTCGCTCAGATGGTATGATTATTGAGTTAGGCCCCCAAAAATGTTATGGTGCTAGCAGCGAACTAGCGAAAACAACCAAACTGTCCACTTATATACCTGCCTATAGCATAATAATTTGTGTGCAGACCTAATAAGCTATATAGTAACGTTACTGTAATGGATCAGTGAAAATGTTAACCGAAGTGATTTTCTTCAAGCCTGAGGCAGTAGGTCTGTTAATTGGGCCCTGCTTCAATGGCCAGTCCTTGGCAAAGGTGAAGGGTTGTCTGGATCATCCATTTAAAATAAAAACTATTAACAATAAAGAGGTCAAGGATGTCAAGTGTAACTAGATGTCTGGAGGGTGTGTGTGTATGTGTACATGTGTGTATTAGAGAGTTAGTGAATGTATGTGTGTGTGACACAGAGAGAGAGAGAGAGAGAGAGAGAGAATGATGATAGTAGTATAGAGGGGTGTAGGGAAGAAAGAAAGAAAATGGAGAGTGAAGGAGAAGAGATGTAGAGTTTGAGAGTAGGGAAAAGCCTGTGTGCAGTTTAATTGTCCACATTTGAGCCAGTTGTTTCCAAGACTATAATTTAGGGCAATTCATCAAATGACCATAATCACTATTAATCTGAACCAGTGGAGGAGCAAATTAGCTCTCTGACTCTTTCAAGTATGCAGAGATGGAGCACTTAGACCCCTAAATACACACACACACACACACTCCATCAGACTGAGGACACGCACATGAACAGGTGGCCATCAGATTTTGACCCCCTCAGCCTGGATGGACAGCAAGCATTCTGGGAGATAATGACCTCACAATGGGGGGCCGTCCATCGCCATGGTGCCATTATGATGAAAACAAGGGGCCGGCAGGGATGGAAGACCTGTGTCCAGGGGAGGTCCAATGGCCTATTTTATACATGAGTATCCAGTCACACACACACACACACATAGAGTGAGAGTCAGGTTGACATAGTCTAACAAATATATGTATTGAATAGTCCATTGCACTGTCAATTGCCTAGACTGTTGGGTGTCATAACATTGACATAGAATGACAATTATCGATTATTTTCATGACATCTTTAACACTTTATCATCTCCACTGACAGTCTATGTCACACTTTATATGATGTATGAGATAATATAAAGCCTTTTAATGACTGATGTTATCAATGCCATTGTTATATCTCTAAAAGTCATTACAACTCAATATAGCACACCTATTTAGATTCATATATGCCAGTTTGTGGTTGTAATCAAGTCATTTACGAGATGTATGTGTTCAATAAAACTGACATGCATTTCATTGTATCTATCTGATTGTATCCATGCACTTCATTCCATTCAGACCTAGCAGGCCAAATCACTGAAGGATTTATATGTCAGAGAAGCAGCAGATGTTGCGGTGAGCTGTGCATGTAAGACATAAAGGTTGTCACCTTACATCAGAGGCAAAGTCGTTACTTTATTGTCAAGGTGTTATTCACTATCACAAAGGGGGTTAGTGACACCCTGTTTACACACCTGTCAGACACACACACACACATGCACGCACACACACACGGAACAAAGATTCAAGGATTTCACTTAACCAATGTGATGCAACGCACAAACACATGTATCTGTAAAGGCTTTTAAAGTGACATTGACTGTCTTTTCAGGCTTTCGAAAGCATTGATTTGCAAGATTTGATTTTTAAACATCACAAATTTTATTTGTCAAACTTGTGCTGTTAGGGTATAAAAGAATCAAGACAGTCTGTTGTTACATACTGTACATAAGTTTTACCGGTGTAAATTGCGTATGTGACATTGTCTGTCTATTGTGCAAAAAAGGAGGTGGTGAGGAGGAATGGGGCCAAATGAAGTGTGTGTGTGTGTGTGTGTGTGTGTTGAGGTGTGTGTGGGGGCGGTGTCTGAATAGAGATGGCATACAGTAGATATGAAGCATATGAACGGTCTGAAGAAAAGCACCAGCTATGAGGGGGTCAATTAGCTCTAACTCTAAACTAGGAGCACCCAAGAGCGTGTATGGCCATGCACTAGCTTTCAGCTCAGTCTGCATTTGGGTTCAAAATGGATCCTACACTTGGCTTGCAAACAAATCAACATGTTTTTGGTGAAAATTTAGGTCTGTATTAAACAGATTCCAGACGTGCCTTTTGTCCTTTTAAAGCTCCCGTAGGGACCCCTTACAATATCTGAGCCACATCTCCCAGCTAAAGCTTGTGACTTTTATTTCAAACGCTGCCACACTTCCCCCTGACATCCCAGCATCAATGGCGGGCGGGCGCTGGAGAAATCGAGCCCAATCAAAAAGGACACTGATGACTGGGATGACTGGCATGTTAGTGGGGGGATATTAAAGCTCTCACAGAGAGGGTTGGGGCCGATCTTGTTGAGATTGGGTCCAGCAGGCATGAATAATGCATTAGGATTGGCACCCAAGTAGCGCTGAATTGCATTCATGTTGAGAGAACAGTACTCCCTTTCTGGCTATCTTGGGCATCCAACATGCCTAATAAAAAAAAAGAGGAGAAATGGCATGTTTTTCACTCACTCTCTCCCTTGTTTTGGCTCCCTAAAACTCTCTTTTGCCTTCTCTCTCTCTTAATATCTCCCCATTTCTCTCTCTCTCTCTCTTTCTTTTTCTCTCAAACTTTCTTTATTTTTGTTTCCTGTTCTAACCCTACCTCTATCGCTTTCTCTCTCTCTTGAACTCCTCCACCTCTCTCTCTTCCCAATCTCTCTCTCTCTCTCTAGGCAGCAGTATGAGAGATCCAGAGACAGCAGCTGAAAAGTTCCCTCCATTATTTTGGGTAGCTGTCAGATGTCCTGTATTCAAACACACCCTTTTGTCAGTAGGACTCCCACTACTGTATGGAGGAGCCCAGCACGATTGTGAGTGATGAAATGGACAGTTGGGGGAAGTTTAAAAATAAAGGTGTGTGTGTGTGTGCATACGTATGTGTGTGTGTGTGTGTGTGTGTGCGTGCTGGCTTTATAAAAGAGGAACTGAGAACATTTGTTCACATTTCTATCAGTTTCTGCAAAAGTATTGGTCAGATTTATTCACACTTGTTTCTGGGTTCCACAAAAGTTGTGCGCGTATGCACAAACGCACACACACACACACACACACACACACACGTGTCTTTGTGTGTGTGTGTATGTTATGAGTGTTGTGGTGGGTGTGCTTTTATTTCTCTTCCAATTACATGGGACCCGCCCCAGATTGCGCGTTGGTCTAACCGCGGAAGTAGATCTATAAAAGACCTGCGTTAAGTTTTGAACATTGCTGGTGGGCCAATTGACACCAGTGTGTGGGGCGTTTGTGTCGCCTGTGTTTAACTGGTTAGTTGCCAGTGTGTGCCGGGGTCGGCAGAGTTTGGGGTTACTGGTTAGTTGCCAGTGTGTGCCGGGGTCGGCAGAGTTTGTGTTTTGTTTGTGCTTGCCGTTGTGGCTTGCACTTAGTGTTGTCTATGTCTGTTTGTCTCTGCTGTCGGTGTTCGCATCAGCAGTGTGTCTGTTTGCGTATGTATGTAGCTTATGTTCGTTTTCACTGATTGTTATCTTGCGTATATTCGTCGTCCTGTTTTTTGTCAATAAACCATTTAATTTGTTTCAGTATTACTTTGTTGTCCCGTTCATTATATCTTTAGTTAAACTTTGTTACGTTCCTGCGTTTGAGCAACCGGGATGTAATATTGTATGTTAGCCAACCTCATGTTCAATATGTTGCACATTTTGCCATTATTACCAGTGTTTTTTTTTTCGCCCTCTCGGTCAATGAACATGACTTAGACTTGCTTCTTGGCTCACACAATGCAAGACTCCATGTATTAGCATATTAGCAGTGATGCCAGTACTGCTACGCAAGAGATTCCATATTTAGTATCTGCATGGGCATTACAGCACTCAATATTTAAATGTACTCAGTAATCATACTCAATATTTAAATGTACAGTACATGGTAGATGACTTGGTAGATGAAGTGACTTTTGTGTACAACTTTCATGTGCAGTTTCATGTTTGATTGTAAGTGTGTGTTTCTGTGTGTGTGGAGAGTTAGTTTCATGTTTGATTGTAAATGTGTGTTTGTGTGTGTGTGTGTGGCGAGGCACTTTCATGTTTGACTGTAAATGTGTGTGTGCGTGTGCACTTCCATTCATTATTAAGCATGGTAAGGCTTTAATCAGATGACTGCTTTCCTACCTGTCACAGATGGAGAGATAGTAGGAGGTACGTGCATGTGTACGTGTGTGTGTGTGATGTGCAGTCAGGGTAGGCAAGAGTAGGAAGTGCTTGCCTTGGCAGATCTAGAGAAAGATACATTTCTGAAAAAAAATAAATATAAAAATACTCAAAATAACATCCAAATGTTAAAAATCCAAATTTGTATGCCTCAAGTCCTGCATAACTGTGCGTCTAGGAATTACTATAGAGACAGGTTCTGTTACATAGGCCTTTCGATGGTTAAAAAAGGCCAAAATAGTAGATTTTTGGTGATTGCCAAGTTGCCTTGGTTTCTTGATTGCCAAGACGCATTAACGAACTTTAACCTCATGTTTCCTATCCATATAACAGCCAAACCCATCGTTTCTGTTTGTGTTAACACTTTTTCATTTCACCTATTTTTCACACCCTTTTAAAAACAATTTGCTGCAGCCATCATGGATTATTTTCCCATCATCTATCTAACTGTGCATCTAGAAACAAATTGCAGTTGTTTGCAGCAAACTCAACCTAATTTCCCCCCTTACAGAATATAGGCAGATAATTTTCTGCTTTTCTCCCCATTGACTTACAGTATATGTACCAGTACATGAACAAGGTGCAGTTTAGGGTTAAATACCATCCAATCACCCAGGGACCGCAGGACTGAATAAATAGTGGTGTGTGCTAATGTGGGGGTCAGTGCACCACAGATGTCCCCACATGTATCGCATACACACACACACACACACACACACACACACACATGCAGCTCCTAACACTCCACACAGACACACGCACACACACACACACACAGACACACACAAACACAGTGCCCCCTTGTATTGTAATAGAGACAGGTTCTTTTACATAGGCCTTTCAATGGTTAAAAAATGCCAAAATTGTAGATTTTTGGTGATTGCCAAGTTGCCAGTTGCCTTGGTTTCTTGATTGCCAAGATGCATTAATGAACAGCCAAACCCATCGTTTCTATTTGTGTTAACACTTTTTCATCACCTTCACCTATTTTTCACACCCTTTTTAAAACCATTTCCTGCAGCTGTCGTGGATTATTTTCCCATCCCTATTGGATTACTAGTTTGGACAAATAATGACAAACATCTGCTGTGTTCACAGATAGATATTCTCTGCATAGGAATGAATCTACAGTGGTATTTTATAAATCTCCTCCTGTGTAATTAATTAACCTACATTGTACTGTACACACCATTCATTCACTTTACACAACACTCTGCTGTCTGTCTGTGAATCAAAAAGGTCGAGACCATATAAAGTAATGGAGAGAGTATCTATGATTTCATGAAAAAGGAACATCTGTATCAATTCAATTCAATTTTATTTGCATAGTGCATTTTACAAAAAGGCATGTCTCATGGCACTTTACAACCAAGAACACCAATGAGCAACAGGGGCAAGGCAAAACACACTATCATCGGGGTTTTTTTTGTTGTTGTTGTTTTTAGAAGAAACCTTCAGCAGTTCCTACGGCTCAAGGCTAACCCAACTGCCAAAGGCGAGTTTTCAGCCTCTCAGATGGTGATTAGTCCATGGTATTAATAGGTCTTGACCATAGAATTATCATAGTAATGAAGAATGTATATTGATAGGACTAAGACATATAAAAGGTTGCTAAAAGATGGTAAAGGAATGTCTGTATCAATGAACATTACAAGGACTAACAGATGCTAAAGGGAATCTGTTTCAGTGAACACTGGTAGGAATAACAGATGCTAAAAGGAATCTGTATCAGTGAACACTGGTAGGAATAACAGATGCTAAAAGGAATCTGTAACAGTGAACACTGGTAGGAATAACAGATGCTAAAAGGAATCTGTATGAACATTGGTAGGAATAACAGACGCTAAAAGGAATCTGTATGAACACTGGTAGGAATAACAGATGCTAAA
>JAGFZM010004274.1:0-24060 GCA_017657215.1 Limnothrissa miodon
TGGATGAGGCCACGGATAGGTGGGTCTGGAGGGTGGCTTAATCGCCAGCCTAGTCCCCCAGAAAGGATTTGCCTAGGCGTTTCAAAAAAACGTTGAAATTCCGCTAGTTTTGCTGTTGAGCAAGTGAATAATGAATTGTGGTCTATGGAGCTAAGCGGCTAAAACTCGTCACAACCTAATTTCTTAATGTACGTTGTGGTAGTAGCTACCTTTTCCTTTCTGCTTTTCATAGGATGGGCCGCTTTCTGTGTTACATGCTAGCATTTAGCTCATGGATGCTGGTTGGTCAGCGAGAAATCATGAAGCTGAACCAGGCACCAGCTTCCCACTGTCACAGAGGCAGAAAGTAGCGATTGCCGTAAAGTGGTTCGCTTTTGTGTCACATGACATGTAAACTTTAAAAGGGTTTTTAGGAATAACAACACATATTAAAAATTTTATTGGTCAACTGATTGTCAAGGCAAGTTATCCTGCATCGCATGCATTAATGCAATTTTAGGAGAAAAAAATATATTTGGAGAAATGTGGAATTGGGGGGTGCAGCTCCATTGCCACCCATTCATTCATCACTTGCTCGGGAGCTCCTTCTCGTTGCAGTACCACCTGGAAGGATTCTGAGAGTGAACATTCTCCCCATATTGAAAATTCTATGGTGCAGGTGAGGGGTGGAACCAGGGAACTGATTGACACAGGAGGGAAGACAGAATCACATGACCACATCCGGAAGAGAACAGGGAAAGACACACATGGCAGGAATGACAGGATCACATGACAAAAGAAACCAGGAACTATAACAGGAAGGAAACAAGGCTAACACAACTGAACTAAAACACAAAACACCCAAAACCCTGACAATACTACTTCTTGCACTGAATGCATAGTGATGAATGCCCCTGTTGCTTGTGACTAAACACCTACCAAGACAAATTCCTTGGATGTGCAAGTGTACTTGGTCAATAAAACCTGAATCTGATTCTAATATGTCATCTTTTGAGTTATTTTTTTCCCTTGTGTCCGTTAATCTTCATACATCCAGCACAATAAACATGCCTCTTAAGCAGACTTTATTATCGATCCAACTCCAAATGGACATTTTTGGCTTGATATGTTTTGGTAACCACATTTAAATTACATGATAAACATTGCTTGGAAATTAATACAAAAACAAACACATTTTTGCATAAACCGGTTTGAACTTTTTACTTGACTTTTTACTTGATCTCTGAACTTCTGAAGCAATCTGACTGGTTATACAACACCACAATATTCTATGTCAAACTGTTTGCTAATACTGTAGCTACACAGTATTTCACACAAAGGGGTCCAATTGCTCATGCTTGGGCATGTATCTGTAATACACAAAGTCTTTTGAAAAAGTGGACATTGGAAATGGTAATTCATACATCTTGCTTGCAGACTTCTCTGAAACTAATTTGAATCCTTCAAAAGAACAACTGCGTGAATAGGTTCAATGAGTCCCAATAGGACCCATTATAATAAAGGTTAAACGAAAGGAACGTCTCCATAGGAACAGATATTTCAATGATCAGCAGGCCAGTGGTCTTAAAACTAAAGTTAGATAGTGTGACTGTAGAGAGATATGGTGCTCATGAGCGCACCAAAAGAGATGGAGATGGAGGCCTCCAGAACAGTAAAAAAGCACATCTCATCGCCGCAGTGTTCAAGTAATAGTTCCCCAAAGAGGTCCCCTTCACACACGGCTCCAGGTGGTGTCGTTTGTGGACAAATAACCTTTTTTATCCCTCTCCCTATCTCTCTTTCTTTCTCTCTCTCTCTCTCTCTCTCTCTCCCTCTCTGAGAGGGCCCAGGGCCCCTTGAGTGATTTTAAGAAGCTGATCCCTCTCCAGGAGGGGATTAGTTCCGAGCCAATCAGCTCGCAGAAGTGTGTTTGACGTTCAGCGTCCTTCCACTGATGTGGACTGCAATTATGCAGGTGGGGTTTTAATGTCAGAGTGAAGTACTTAGAACGGATTGTGTGTGTTTGTGTGTGTGTGTGTGTTGAGTTTGTGTTAGCATTTATATTTGTGTGTGTGTGTGTGTGTGTGTGTGTGTGTGTGTGTGTGCATATATGAGTGTGTGTGAGTGACATTGTTGACATCTATTATGGTGCGGTTTGTTAGTATGTGTTTGGCAGGAAAACACATACTATATATATATATATTGTATTTGCCTTCAAGGTATGTGTTGTGTGTGTGTGTGTTTAAGAAGGGTTCTAAAAACACATTTGCTGTCAAAAGCGAAATTATCCTCCATCAACAGGAGCCAACACAGACAAGACCCTCCTGAAGCATGTCATCAAAGACACACACACAAACACACACACACACACACACACACTGCCCGCCTCCCTCTCCCTAAGCATATCTGTCACTTCATTCTAGAGTTTAATTTCTTTTTCATGGAGCTATATTGCACGTCTCCCTTGTGGGGAGTTCTTTAATCTACAGTGATGACCTGCAATAACAGGTCAGTCACTCAGTGCACACACACACACACACACACACAGGAACACAAATACAGACAGCAAAGATGACCTGCAATAACAGACCCAGTCAGTCAACACTATAACATTATATCATGCACACACACAAACTCTCTCTCTCTCTCTCACACACACACACACACACACAGGGTTGTTATATACACAATTATTACATTATTTTTAAGTAGACACAAAAAAATATTATATGGCCTACATTACGCCACTTACCGTTTTTTTTTTTTTTTTACTCTTTTTCATACACACACACCCCCACACTCACAAGTATAAGTATAAACATTAGGTACAGTAGACACACATGAATGTGTACAGAAACACACCTGTTCTTAGGCCCATACACACACACACAGAGAGAGAGAGAGAGAGAGAGAGAGAGAGAGCGTACAAGCAAGAGTTTCACTGAGTGATACCTTTCCCTGGAGTATATGCTAATTGATCAGCATGCTGCTCCTAAATGCATTTATCTAAACGGAACAGCTGGCCAGGCAAACGTATAGAATAGAATCCCTCCCAGACCCCCAGTATCTTTAGCCAGCTACTAATCTCTAGGAGCAATTACAGCCAGCTCCATGGGTATCAATTAACACAGCTAATTAATTAATCAGGGAAAAAACTGTAAACGAGGAACAAGTGCCTCTCCAAGTAGATAAACTCAGAGGGAATGAGAGCTGATTGCAATGAAGGGCAATGCTTGTTTTTCAAAGTCAGAGGCAAAATGGATATGCTTGTCTTTAGCAAATGGATGTGTGTGTGTGTGTGTGTGAGAGAGAGAGAGAGAGAGAGAGAAGGAGAGAATTACAGTATTTTTACTTTCATTGTTATTACTTGTTGTTATTACATGTCCTTTGCAATGCTTTGCAAAAGCAATATGCTATAACATTACGGACAGAGAGTATGTGTGTGTGTACGTGTGTGTGTGTGTCTTTGTGTGTGTGTGTGTGTGTGTGTGATTGAGAGAGATAGAGGGTGTGTCCCAATTCAGGGATGAGTTCTTCAAAGTATACGTTCTACAAAGTACTGACCTTCTGGGGCCGCAAGTATTAGTACTTCTCTGACCAACGGTTTTATGAAATGGGACAGTACTAGCCTTCCACCGATCCAAAATGTGTCACAATTCATCCTGCCGTGAGCAGAGCCGTGAGGTTCTGCGTTGCTTAGCAACGGCAAACACTTGTGGAAAGACGGCTCTTTCTAACTCTACACATCGCGAAATAGCTCAAAGAATCAATCTTTTAAAAGATCGATAAAAAAATAATTAGTTCTGTTAAACAGTTTACTTTAATCAGTTTAATTTAAACCAGATTTCATTTCATGTTATTGTAAATTCCTTTAATATTTTCGTTCGTTAATAATCATCTTCGTATTAAATAATGGATTCAATAAAGATATTATCCTGTCGTTTTTATATATACTTGTTAACTGATGAAACGCAAGAAGATGAACAACTCCGCTGGAGAATAATCTTTTTTAAAATTGTGTCCTGAACGTCATTGACGCGCAATGAATCTTGGGATAGGTAGTACACGAAGGATACATCGTTGGATCCTCCGCAGCGGGGGAAAAGAAGTGCGGGTTTGTCGGCCGAATTCGAAGTATCCTTCGAAATGGGACAGTACTAGTCGCGCTACTATGACGCATGTGGCCCACAAATCTGGCCTTAGAAGCATGCAGCCCCTGGAATGGGACACAGCCAGAGAGTTGGGGTCGCATACACTGACATACACAAACACACACATACACACACACACAAACACACACACATACAAACACTAAACAGGGCCCTCAGACTGAGGACACAAAAGCATGATGTGTACCCTCTGAAATTCATCTTCCTACAACACCACTATCACCACACTCACTCACACACACAGAGAAGCATTCATACACTTCTTTTCATGCTTGGGATCCACTCCGCTCATGAGTTGTTTTGGCCTCAGTTTGTCTTATATCTGCCATGTTATTGAGTGTGTGTGTGTGTGTTTAAAACTTCAATGCTGGCATGTGCGTTTTTGTATGCTTATTTAGGGCTATTTCTTTTTGTATGGACAATAAAGTGTGAGAATGGTAGGAGTGTGTGTGTGTGTGTGTGTGTGTGTGTGTGTGTGTGTGCATGTGTGAGACAGGGTCAGTGTCCCATCCCTGTGAATTAGAGCAGGAGAACAGGCAGAGTAGCTTATTTATTGGGAGATGAGCATGATTTTGGCCATCATCCCAGTGCACCATCAGTGTGTGTGTTTGTGTGTGTGTCATCCGTGTGTGTGTGTATTTTTGTTTAGTGCGTGTGTTTGTGTGTCATCTGTGCGTGTCTGTGTGTGTGTGTTGGTGTGTGTTTGCGTGTCATCCAAGTGTGTGTGTGTGTGTGCGTGTGGCATTTGTCTCTCCTGTGTGATAGTGTACTGCCCCTTGTGTATGTTCATCCTGTGTGTGTGTGTTTGTGTGTGTGTGTGTAAAGAGGGCACAGCTCAATGAGGCATGCTGATGAAGACCTACAGTATGTAAACAACTGCTGCTTGCTCTGACTGGAGGACATTTGTTGTGTGTGTGTTTGTGTGTGTGTGTGTATGTGTGAGTGTGTGTGTGCATATCCATGCTGGAGAAGAACATGTGTCAGATATGACTAGTATGGTCAAGGTCAGTCTAATATCAGCTTGATGGTAACATGTAGCAAGTAGCTCAGAATCTCAGTCTTTTAAACACACACACATACTCTCTCTCTGTTTTCCCCTCTACTATGTTTATATCAACACAAGTATTTAGGCATGTACGTCCAGATACGGTTGGGAAGTGTTGATGGTGGTTGTAAATGAAATGTTTCACTCTCTATCATTTGTAAATGTATGGATTGTCTTGGCGCTACACTACAGCCTTACTCTACCTGGCTCTAGTCGGCTTTACTCGACCCGGATTAGGAACACGCCTGCTTTGCTTTTCCTCTAGCCCGGGTACGAAGAGGTACTATATGTGAAATGGGTGTGGTCAAACTGCCGTGACGTTGTGCTTTATCCACTTAAAATAATGTAACTACTGTTATCCTTCTGGTTGTCGTTTAGTGAAATATCCTTTTAAAAGGTTATGTTAGCTATTTGCTAGAGTCAGCTTGCTAACAACTATGTAGTAAGTAGTAGCTGCTTGACCAGAAATAAATACACTTTTCTCCAAATTTGAAAAGTAACCACTTGTGCAATTAAGCTTACACTTGCCGATTGTAAAATGAATACAGAAAATTAAAAGAACTCTCATTCACCTCTCATTTCAACACTTGCTGATGGCGCTATGTTGGTGTGATGTATAGATAGATAGATAGATAGATAGATGAAAAACACAGGTGAGAGGAAAAACAGATGATTCAGATAAAGCTAGACCTGTGTTTTGGACCTCTCTAGAAAATACTACCTGTACCACACACACACACACACACACAAACGCTTATACATACATACATAAACAACTTATACATAAACTTGTGCACATATGCACACACACACATGTGCGCGTATACAGTACATGTATGCACACACACACAAACAAACATGCATAAACACAAACGTGCACATATGCCTTCCCACACACACACACTCACACAGTCCCAGTAGACTCATTCTGTCACACATTAATATTTGATGTGTTCTCATGGTTTATTTACAGTTCTTATGTCACCCTGCGGATCACTTTACAATATGCACCTTCATTTACTGCCAATCAATGCACTTGCACACACACACAGACACACACACACACACACACTCAGTGCATACAGCACATTGAAATGCATTCTGTCATGTCCAACAGTAAGCAAAATCCATTCTGTGGTAATCAAGACCAAACCCCCACCCGCCTATTCTCTTTGCCTAAACACACACACACACACACACACACACACACACTCACAAAGCAAACCTACAGACATGCAACATGAAGGGATTAAGGCCATTGTTGTACTAATCTACATTTTGAGGGAAAAGTCATGACCATCTTTTACATTTGAGTAAACGAGTGCTTATTTTTTTTTGCATACATGTGTGTTGGATGATTCAAACTGACGGAGGATGGATTTGAAATATGTCTATGCGTTCACTCCAGATGTTTGATGGATGATTTAAATTGACTAAGAATAGATTTTATTATATGTCTTTTTTGCATTCATGTTTGATGCGTGATTCAGATTGACATACAATAGGTTTTAAAAATGTCTATGCATTTATTTTCATACATGTAGATTTTAAACTTGTCTACATGTATGTATGTATATGGGTTTTATTGGAGTGCTATTTTTACTAAGCATTTCATATTACAACTGAGCTATGGAGTAGAAAGTCATTTTGCAGGTCTGTGTGTGTGGTATGTGTGTGTGTGCTGGTCATGTACTGTATCCGAAAGGAATATAATCTTTTGTTTTAATGAACAACCTAATACAGTTTTTTCCTCACACCCTTTCAAGAGCATTTCAACCAGGCTGTGACTGTGTGTATGCATGTTGTATTTATGTGTGTGTGTGTGTGTTGATGCAGATTTAAGCCGATTCTCACACTACCCTTTCCATTAGCAACACAACATTGGCCATCTTGACAGGAGAAGGGGGATAATCTGTTCCTGTTGCCCTGACCTGACAACACATCAAACCACACACACACACACACACACACACATCAAACCAAGCCACCAAGACAAACCCTCCAACACCAACAGCACACTTTGGGATAATATCCTTACACCCATTCCTCCGCACACACCTTTCACACACACACACACACACATGGGCACTTAAGTATACACTTGCACAGAGATTACAAATACACACACACACACACTTACTTAAGTATACACATGCACAGACAGTACAAATACACACTCACTCACACTAGAAATACACATACACAGGTACTTATATGCACAAACACACACCTGCACTTTTACACACAGAATGTGTAAACACGCACACACACACAGGCAGACAAATATACAGCGTATAAATAAATACAGAATTTTACTTCTCAAAAGTACTGACATGCACACCATCATTGATCACTGATTAGTTGAGATATGAATCATAGTCTTCCTAACTCATCCAGGGCCTGCGTAAAGCAGCTAAAGCACACACACACACACACACACACACAGACACACACACCTCCAGTCATTGCAGTCAGCTGCAGCCAGTGTGTTTCGACTTCGACTTCAAGATGTCACGAGCATGCACTGGTTAGCATGAGCGTGTGTGTTTTGGTGTACAGTATTTCAAAAGGTTTGCAGTGTCGTGTGCGCGTGTTTTTCAGTGTGTTTTTCCGTGTCATTAAAATGCCCCCCCGATGAGCTCAAAGCAGCGCTGTGGACTCACACTGCAAAACTTCAAAAGTGAGCACTGCCTGAGTCTAACGATGGATGGGATGAGGAGAGAGAACAAGCCAAGCCTGATGCCGTGCCGATTCACACAGCACCCAGCGGGGATGAACGGACAACACACGGGCACATTACTTGCTTATTTAGTCCCAGCTTTACCCCTAAATAACTCAGGGACTTGGGCTGGGTTGGGTGCCACTGCCAGCAATCGCAGGCCCTATGACAAGAGTATAAGACTGGACAGGCCAAATATTGGGATTAGGATGTTCAAATTTTATGAGGGGTCAGAGTAAGGCCCTTTGATGCATAGAAAAACACACACACACACACACACACACACACACACACACACACAGTAAGATGATAAGAACAGCTAACCGTCATCGAAGTCTATATTGCAAGGAGGACCACAGCTGGCTACGTCTGATGAAATTCTAATTCTGGAAATCATTTTTGTTTACGTTAGAGGTTGCCATGGCAGCCGGGAGACGTGAATCTCACTCGACTTGATTGGAAATGACGAACCACTCAAGCGCAGTCTTGTCGGAGGGCATATGCATGTAATTGTTCCAAGCGTAATTGCATCTGACTGTGGACTAGATTACTTCTGCTTGCTTACACCAAGACATGACCATGATCCACTGGAGCCTCCAAGCTCTCGGTTCCCATACACAGACAACAGCAGAACAGGAGACAGAGAAAAAGGAGAAGAACAGAAGAAAGGCCTTTAGATCTTTAGATAGGCCTTTTTATATAGTCCTTTTTTATACATATACATTATAGAAAGTAAGACGATTAATAGTTATTTGAAGGGGAGATAAAGGTAAGGCAGTTAGCGTTTAGCAGTTAGCCTGTGTAACTGAAGTGGACAGGGAGTCCAGATGATATTGGCCACTGTGGCCTATTTATCGGGAACAAGCATGCTAATAAAATGCAATAATATGGGACTATATGTTAACAATATGGGACAATTATGATGGTATATTAACACAATGAATGAAAGGTTCTTCATTCCAAACCCATGTTAACCCATGACCTGTCCGCCCGGGATAGCCGTCATCCCCTCTGACCCTGATAATGTGCATTTAAATGATGCAAATGAGAATTCCTGGGTTGAAAACATCAGTCGCCCCGATGGGGATATAAGTTCCTAGGGTTCCTATTGGCTGTGAGCGCATGCATAATCACTGTAGATGAAGCGTGTGGTAAAAATTGCAGCGTTAGCATCCCCCATCATTATGCACCAGGCCTTCAGTGAGAAAAGACTGCACTGGAACAAGATGGGGCTGGGTAGAGATGGCCACAGCAAGCACACACACACACACACACTCACAAGTACATACACTTGGCAACCTGTTGTTACACCATTATCATCATGTCATGGTGAGACTCATATCACAAACACTCACACACGGTTTCTCTCTCTCTCTTTTATACACACACACACACACACTATGTGTTCTATCCTTTGCTGTTTTTTTTTCTTTCCTTAACCAATGATCAACTGCATGCACACAGACACACACTCCTAACACTATCATTCTGCCTTCTGCTCAACTTCTCTCTGCCTCCAATTTGTTCATGCAACCATGCACACACACAAACAGTTTTTCTCTCTTAATAAATGACTAGTGTGTGTGTGTGTGTGTGTGTGTGTCCACCCCCTCATTGATGTGGGGCAGGGAGATAGCTGTAATCAGACAGGATCTGATCTGACTGCCAGTGAGCTGAAGAGGCCTGATTACAGGCTGTCGCCTTATCCAGTCACCCAGTGTTCATGTGTGTGTGTGTGTGTGTGTGCATACCTGTCACCTTGCCCAGCCATGCAGTCACATTGTGCATATGGAGTTACATAGGTGGTAGTGAACAGATGTGTGTGTGTGTGTGCATGTCTGTATGCATATATGTTGGTTTGATTGTTATTATGTGTTATTACTTCATCATTTGTAAGTGTGTGTGTGTGTGTGTATGTGTGTTGACGTGTTAACATATTTTGATGTGTGAGTGAAAGTGTCAGTAAAGTAAGTGTGTTATGTAATAAATGGTTTAGTTTAAGTGTGTGTGTGGAAATGTGACAGCTGCATGCATAATGCAGGTTACATGCAATTCGCTTGTATGATATACCCATATGTGCATCCCTAATCCAGTTATATAGATGTGTTTTACTTTGGGAATGTGTGTGTATGTGTGTTTGTGTCTGTGTGAAAGAGACAGAGAGAGAAAGAGAGAGAGAAATAGAGAGAAAGAGAAAAGAGAGAGTGAGAAAGAGAGAGAGAGATGGGGGGGGGGGGACAGAACGGCTATGAATGTGCACATTTAGTCAAAATCATTTTGACTAGGTTGCATCTTCTGCCATATTCTTATACATGCTTGTGTGTGAGTGTGTGCGCGCGCGCGAGACAGAGAGTGTGTGTGTGGTGCTGCTATGTCTTGCCAAGTCCTTTGTCTTACCTCCATTAGCTACTGTAAAGAGTGTGTGTGTGTGTGTATGTGTGTGTTTGACAAACAGAGACTAACAGAGACTAAGAACATGGATAAAGTGCAAATGAAGTGCTGTTAAAACCAATGAGTAAGTCAGTCCGTTCAAAAGGAGGAAGTGATCCTGCCAAAAGTAGTTAAAACTGCCTCCGTTTGCCTGCCTTCACGATAACCTTAGCTTGCTGCTGGTTACCATAGCAACTACTCTACGGCCTCCTACTCCTCCTCTTCCTCCGCCGACTCCGATCTCCAAGCAGAACCATGAGAGGAGGCGCCTGGGAGATGGTGTGTGTGTGTTTATTTTGGCAAGCAGGACCTGACCAAAAGCTTGGCGTTATCTCAACCAGTCCAGAAGAGTGAGCGAAAGAAGTTGTGAGATGGAGATGTGTGTGTGTGTGTGTGTCTGTGTGTGAGCGAGAAAAGTTGTGAGATGGAGGGAAAAATCAAATAAGCGAGAGAGAGAGAGAGTGAGAGAGAGAGAGAGGGAGGTGGAGAGAAAGAGCGAGCATGTGTGTGTGTGTGTCACAGTGGGGAGTATGAAGCCTGGCTTATATAAGGTCACTCTCCAGGGGTATCCATTTAATGATGTGATCTAAAAAAAAAGCATATCTGTTACATAAAACAACAGATCTGTCACATGCAGAGAAGTACACAAGCCCACACACACACACACAGGCACACACACACACACAGGGTTGGTAATAGTTCTCAACCTATTTTAGGATCACAACCAGTTGATATATTTTGTTTTAAATGAATATCGTATTGCTTCATACAGCAGAATATCAGTCAATATGCACTCACACATGCAAAGGCACACATTTACTAATGGTGATTGTGGTTGTGGTGTAGCAAGATACCTGCCATCTGAAGATAATAAATGTCCATTTATAAATACTCTTTGTCTCTGTAACACTTTAACTCTTACAGGTTTGCCCCTATGAGTTATACACTTGCCAACACACATACATACTGGCACACTGTTCACACATGTTCACAGTCTGAATTCTCATTATCTTAAAACAGGGGTTCTCAACCTTTTGCAAGCTGAGCCCCCCCCAAGCCGGTTCAATGAAGTTTGTACTTGTACTTTCCTATCTCTCATCAACTAAACATCACTGAAGTGCATTTAATTTGTCTTTGGGTAGCTGGCCTTGCAACACTGCTAATTTCGCATGTTTACTGTAATGCCGTTTCATGGTGGCCTTTTTTAGTACATGAGGCAAACTGGCTTGCCCATCACTTAAACGAAGTAACATTAGTAGTTTACGGTCCATTTCACATGAAAAACACGATATTCTTTATCCACCTGTTTCCTTTTTGTGGATGCCATTCTAGGCGTGAACTGTAGCCTAATATGTGACTGAAAGTTGAATAAACTGAAAGTTTGTTGTGTTTTTGCTGCCCTGATGACGTGACACTCTACTTTCGAAACAAAAAGGAAATTAGATATTGATTTGGGTGGGAATGGGGGCTGTTTGAACGTTTTTATCGTTTTATGATTAAAAATAAATAAAATTAAATAGGCCTTGCCTCCACGGGCCACATCAAAGGTTTTGGGACTACTGCGCGGGGCTGCTGATAACCTGACCGCCCTTGAGTAGGCTACTTTAGGATGGGGGAGAGGCTCACAGTAGCACCCATTGCGTGAGTACAGTAACTGCAGAGTGATACTTGCTTTCATGTCTGAGTCTCCAAAATATCAGAAAACTCTCCATTAAAATCAGAAAGTCACTAGATTTATTGCTGCATCTACTTTGTAGGCTTAAAATATTGGTTTGTGTAATCAAGCACAGAGGGTGAAAATATCCCCGGAGACCAAAATGCTGCAGTTACCGACTACTACTACTACTGCTAGCCTACTAGTATATACTAGGGGCGTTTTAAGAGACCCATTGTTTCAGTGACTCGGGAATCACTAATGAGAAAAAGATCAAATTAAGCCAATTTGGGCCTGTCAATTGGTAGCCTGGCAATTTCTACACCACATACTGTACTGTATGTGTGTGTGTTAGGGTTCACTGGATGCAGTGTCTTTAGACTTACTATATGTGCCACCAAAAACATGAATCAGCTGGGCCTCTAGCCTATGGTTCAGGGTAGCCATATTTATTTGTCTGTCAACAGGTAGCGCTACAACACACACTGTTAGACATTTCAGCAATTTCTACAGTATATTACTGCAAAGCATACAGTAATATATTGTGAACGACTTTAAAACAACATTCTGGTGATCGGAGCAGTACTGTCCTCACCAAAGTGTGGAAACGTTACAGATGATAGGAAAGTGAAACTAAAAACAAAGAAAAATAAAGATACAATATGCTTTTTATGCTCCTCAGAGGCTAGGCTAATTAGCTCATTGCTACCACCAACATCGAGCTAATGCTAAAATTGTTTTTAACCAAGCTTTTAACTATATATTTAAACCACATGAATTTACTTATATACATGAACTAAACATTATACGTCAAACACAAGATGAACATACAAGTGATGACCGCTGGGGCATGATGACAGGGCTTCTTCACATTCTAACTGCCAGCATGCTTCATTTTTACTGAGCCATTACACTTCCTATTTCCTGTTACTCCAGACATATCAAAATAAAGATCTCTTTCCTAATACACAGAAGTACCCAAAAGGTGAATCTTAAAGGTCTCATTCCATCGTATTTTCATTAATTTTGTGGTGGTCTCTTGTCTAAAATAATGTAATGAGAGTTGGTTTAGACAAAAATATGCTGTGGTTGTCTTGTTTCAAGCTATTTTAGTTAGGTGAAAACCAGAGCAGAGATAGCTTGAGAGGATTCTTATGAATATAAATGATATGCAAATGTATCGCCTCTGATTGGCTAACAACACTGTGACGCTCCCTCTGGTGGATCTGTCTGCAGGCAGCCTAACGTTTTCTTGAGGGTGGGTTAACTGCATAGCTAATGTTCAAATTGACGTACATTTGTACAGCTTTTCCGATTCGCTCGTTTTTCCCGGCAGTTTTCTATCTCAGGCAAATACAGACTACAGGGGTAGGAGAGCATGTTGATGTTGAGCATAGAAGTACAACTTGGGCTGACCTATGGTAATGTAAAAACATCAAGTCTTAAACGGTTTATTTTAGAAGGAGACCTTTAAATGCCTGAAGGAGCAGTGCATTTTTGAAATATGCGGTAGGTTACCAGGTTTTTGAAAAGTACGGTAGTACTAGTTGTAGACTAGTACTGTTGTACTAGTCTTTTTTTTTTTTTTTTTTTTTTTCGCTCCCCCACAGCAACAGGGATCTGCGGCAGATCAGCCTTCCAGGGTTCGAAATTAACTCTGAAGATACCAGCCAATCAGAATTTCCATTAGCCAAATTTTTACGTGGTGAAAATAAGAGATTATGATTGAATGCCAATGAATTAAAATGTTATCATTTTATTAACAGTGCATGAAAAACGCACAGAAAGTGCAATACACACAACAAACTACATAAAACTGTTCTTTATTCACTTTTCGAAGCCAAAAACGTGAATGGATTATGCATGTTCATGCGTAATTTGGTCCTTTACTGCCTCGATTTTAAAATTACTGGTCCCCTCCACAAAACAGTTTTTTTCTTTCATGTAGCCATTTACAATTAAACTTCCTTCTCTTTGTTTTTCGCTCTGTCAACAATTTCATCTCCTGCCTCTTCTCACCTTTTCCTGATCCCGACGTCTGTCTTAACCAAGCTTATTACGCTGTCCATCTCAGTCGTCTTTGCTCATCAGATATTTCCTATTTCTTGGTTGTATTTTCGCGCTCTCGTTGTTGAGTGGACTCGCAAACCGAAGCGTACAGTATCTGCACGCTGCTGCCAAATGTATCTAGTCACCCGTAGTGTAGTGTTTATGTGAAATGTAGGATGGAGGGGACAAATGAGCCAGAGCGTCTCTGACATGATTTGCATGATTGTCTCATGCATCACCGGCCAAACTGGCTGGTAAGTTTTTCTCAATACCCGCAAAAATGATTTTTAGCCCTCATTTGGCGGGTTGGCGGGTGTTAATTTCGAACCCTGCCGCCTTCGTATCGCCAAACCCGCCTGACTGTCAGAATAATATTTGCTACGCCATTTGCTACGTCAGCTCACGGTTGATTGGGGTCTCTTGGAAAAAATTCCACTTCGGCAAGATTAGCCAAAGATCTTGGAACCCTCTCTGATTCAGCTGCTCCAAGGAATACGAAAACGGTGTAAGTAGAAATTATCTTTTCTCCGTTACTACCTTATGAGTAAAATATACATAGGCAAAACACATAGACAAAAATGTCCATATTAATTGCTTGTCAAGGTTTTGTTTGTATGGTGCTTTATAGATAGATTCCTCGCTTAGCACAGAAATCCCAACTAAATTACAAATGTACATGTAAAACCATAAAAGAGAAGTTGCTATCTTATTAGAAGCCGATGTGGTAATATTTATGAATTTACTCCTATTTTTGAACCGTTATCAGTTTGAGCTACAATTAGCCTCTTAGAAAATGTCAATGCTGCTGGTCGACAGATGGAAAGCTAACGTAAGGTTTGGCTCTCTTGCTAACACTCTAGTTAATAACAGAGCTGAGTGTTACAAAATGTGAACAGTCTCATCAACTTTAGTCTGTAGTATTTAGGACGTACATTTCTCCGATCTTGTGATTCTTGTTATATAAATACATGAATAAGCACTTACGAGCCGACATACAAGGGTAGCTTAGCTTGATAAATGTGTGTTACTCAACCAAACTGGCTAACGGTTCTAATTTTGCCTATCTTGGTGAATTGTTAATGCCAGAGATGTTAAGGACTTTGTTAATACTCGTTCTGGTATTTAGTTCACACAAGATTACAAACATGTACTTTTGAACTATCTGTGTTTACTTGTATCATTTTGGTTTGATGATTAAAATAATTTCTGCCCAATTATTTTCTGCCGGACCGGTATATAAACCATCAATGGCTTGAACTTACCCAAAGACTTTTTTGTGAGCAGAATGATTTTCATAATGTCTTACCCTCGACTGAAAGTGAAGCTGGAACCTGTTAGAGTTCATTGAATGGTGGGTTTTGTCTGTCTGTATTGTTTTTTTTTCCCTAGTCATAATAGGAGGATTTTTTTTACTATTATACTGTAGTTGTATTTTATTATGTTTTATTATATAGGATCTCAAAATGATTTTTTAATACCATTTTCACCAAGTCTCAACTGTATGAAAGGTACTAACTATTTATATTTTAATAGGTTGGTGGAAAATTACGGCAGTTTTTCCAGGATTCTTCATGTGGCTAAACACAGCAGTGTAGAGGAATGATTTTTAATGGTGAATGGCATACTAATTTTCCCTTTTTCCACTTACATATTCGGACCAGGTAGGTTAAGTTTGTATGTATATATGAACTGATCAGTTCATACATCCACAAAATGTGTCTTTGTGTGTGTCCTCTATTATGTTTATTTTTACATTTAATGTTGTTATATGTTTGCTTAGATTCTTCTTCTTAAGAATAAACCCAGAGGAGGGAACCAAATGGACATCACAAACACACACTTTTCCCTTCGTTTGCGCCTTTCATTTACACACAAACGGAGATGTAGCCTCTGAAAACGATTCTTTCTAAAAACTCCGGCAAAAGTGGAGATTTTGAAAAACTCTGTATTCACGTTTGTGTATAAACTGCGAAAAACAGATAAAGCTGAGTTTTAGGCAGTCTACACGCGGACTGCTGTCTGGTGGGAGAGCTTTGACAATTAGGTGGTTGTCCTGGAGGAATGGTGTGAGGCTTCTGATTGGCTTGTATGGCTTTCTCCTTCTTCCTACACTGTGGCCCATAGGCTTAGTGTAGGTATGACGGCTCTCGACAGCATATTTATGCAGCTTAATGTAAACGGAAACTTGGTGTATGCACGGAATTATTTTGAAAAACGGAGGGAAGAAAATATTCGTTTATCAAAATACCCAGGTATGTGTAAACGTAGCCTAAGCCGCAAGACTGGACAGACAGTGAAACGAAAGGCAGAAACCTTCAGCAGCAGCAGAGTGGTGTCATTCATCTCAAAGCTTCTTGAGTTTGAGTGGATGAACAGCAACTAGGTAAGCCTGTATGCATGTACATGTAAGTATATCTCAAAATATTGCACCTTTGAGATTCTAAGGAACAAAACCTTGTTTGTGTTCTCTTGTCTTAGTTTCCATTGATTCTCCACGCTGCCTTCCTTGTCTGTATTGTTGCTGCTTGCAAGTTTATTTTTTATCTTGTTTGTTTGTGTGTGTGTTTGTATGTGTGTGTTTGTGTGTGTGCGCCAAAATCTTGACTTTTTTTAAACTATTTTTGAAATGCATGATTGTTTTGAAATGCAAAAAGAAAATGTATTTGGGCCAAAATCTTTTTACCTTGTATTGTTTATATCATTTACATTGTACAACATTGTTTACACTGTCCTTTAAATGTGTCCCTTTCCTAAGTGTTTAAAAGAAGAAAGAAAAAAAACAAAAACAAACAAATAAAAACATAAACAGATAAGAAACTAAGTATATACTGATTTACATGTTTTTCCTGTAGTACCTTTGCTCTTGTGTTAAAAGCTAAAGACTTTTTAAACCCTTAAAATAATATTTTCAAAATTGTTTCGGTGGTCCATCAACTCGTAACAAGGTGAGCGATACTTGCTGCATTTGCTCTGCGGCCCTCTATCGGCTTCAACGGCACTAAACAAGTTTGTCCAATCTGGTAGCGATCTGTAGTTCAAGTGAAACTACAATTGACTTGCCTTATGGGATGCGTCTGTTCCAATCTATGGAGTGCATTTTCAAAACTCCTTGGTCCCGCTTTAAATGTTGCTTGAATGTTTAAATGAAAATGTGTGATTTGTTTAAAAAATATTTGTGTCACAGTTTCTTATAAAATTATTTAATATAAATAAAAATTGGTGTGTGAATGGCTATATCTGTGTTAAATATGTGTGTGTGTGTGTGTGTGTGTGTGTGTGATTAAATAAGAACTGAGAACTGCACAGTACTGCAGGCCTAGACCTGAAGCTGAAGGCCTACAGTAATAAACTGTGTACAGAAGTGATACTGTATATTTGGATTACAGTAGCTGTCAACCTACAGTAATAAACTGTATACAGAAATACAGTAGTGACACTGTATCTGGATTACAGTAGCTGTCAACCTACAGTAATATACTGTATACTGAAATGCAGTAGTGATACTGTATATTTGGATTACAGTAGCTGTCAACCTACAGTAATATACTGTATACTGAAATACAGTAGTGACACTGTATCTGGATTACAGTAGCTTACTGGCAACCGTGCTGCCAGTAAGATACTCTAAAAACCTTTGGAAATGCATGGATTCATGAGGGCTTGTTTGATGTACCACAGCAGTTCTGTCAGCTGTCAGGTGCTATAGTTTCTGAGTTAAACCATAAAAAGTCCCTAACAAAAGTGCTGCTAACTGAAATGTTTGTGTATGTTTATGTATAACAAGACAACTCAGTTCTCATCTGATCCGCCCTCACAAATTATTTTCATCAACAGGTGGCGCTACAGCACACACGGGTGGGTGAGGGCTCAATGCGGCCTCTTCGAGACACACGCACCCCTTAAATTTAACTCGCTCAGATGGTATGATTATTGAGTTAGGCCCCCAAAAATGTTATGGTGCTAGCAGCGAACTAGCGAAAACAACCAAACTGTCCACTTATATACCTGCCTATAGCATAATAATTTGTGTGCTGACCTAATAAGCTATATAGTAACGTTACTGTAATGGATCAGTGAAAATGTTAACCGAAGTGATTTTCTTCAAGCCTGAGGCAGTAGGTCTGTTAATTGGGCCCTGCTTCAATGGCCAGTCCTTGGCAAAGGTGAAGGGTTGTCTGGATCATCCATTTAAAATAAAAACTATTAACAATAAAGAGGTCAAGGATGTCAAGTGTAACTAGATGTCTGGAGGGTGTGTGTGTATGTGTACATGTGTGTATTAGAGAGTTAGTGAATGTATGTGTGTGTGACACAGAGAGAGAGAGAGAGAATGATGATAGTAGTATAGAGGGGTGTAGGGAAGAAAGAAAGAAAATGGAGAGTGAAGGAGAAGAGATGTAGAGTTTGAGAGTAGGGAAAAGCCTGTGTGCAGTTTAATTGTCCACATTTGAGCCAGTTGTTTCCAAGACTATAATTTAGGGCAATTCATCAAATGACCATAATCACTATTAATCTGAACCAGTGGAGGAGCAAATTAGCTCTCTGACTCTTTCAAGTATGCAGAGATGGAGCACTTAGACCCCTAAATACACACACACACACACACTCCATCAGACTGAGGACACGCACATGAACAGGTGGCCATCAGATTTTGACCCCCTCAGCCTGGATGGACAGCAAGCATTCTGGGAGATAATGACCTCACAATGGGGGGCCGTCCATCGCCATGGTGCCATTATGATGAAAACAAGGGGCCGGCAGGGATGGAAGACCTGTGTCCAGGGGAGGTCCAATGGCCTATTTTATACATGAGTATCCAGTCACACACACACACACACATAGAGTGAGAGTCAGGTTGACATAGTCTAACAAATATATGTATTGAATAGTCCATTGCACTGTCAATTGCCTAGACTGTTGGGTGTCATAACATTGACATAGAATGACAATTATCGATTATTTTCATGACATCTTTAACACTTTATCATCTCCACTGACAGTCTATGTCACACTTTATATGATGTATGAGATAATATAAAGCCTTTTAATGACTGATGTTATCAATGCCATTGTTATATCTCTAAAAGTCATTACAACTCAATATAGCACACCTATTTAGATTCATATATGCCAGTTTGTGGTTGTAATCAAGTCATTTACGAGATGTATGTGTTCAATAAAACTGACATGCATTTCATTGTATCTATCTGATTGTATCCATGCACTTCATTCCATTCAGACCTAGCAGGCCAAATCACTGAAGGATTTATATGTCAGAGAAGCAGCAGATGTTGCGGTGAGCTGTGCATGTAAGACATAAAGGTTGTCACCTTACATCAGAGGCAAAGTCGTTACTTTATTGTCAAGGTGTTATTCACTATCACAAAGGGGGTTAGTGACACCCTGTTTACACACCTGTCAGACACACACACACACATGCACGCACACACACACGGAACAAAGATTCAAGGATTTCACTTAACCAATGTGATGCAACGCACAAACACATGTATCTGTAAAGGCTTTTAAAGTGACATTGACTGTCTTTTCAGGCTTTCGAAAGCATTGATTTGCAAGATTTGATTTTTAAACATCACAAATTTTATTTGTCAAACTTGTGCTGTTAGGGTATAAAAGAATCAAGACAGTCTGTTGTTACATACTGTACATAAGTTTTACCGGTGTAAATTGCGTATGTGACATTGTCTGTCTATTGTGCAAAAAAGGAGGTGGTGAGGAGGAATGGGGCCAAATGAAGTGTGTGTGTGTGTGTTGAGGTGTGTGTGGGGGCGGTGTCTGAATAGAGATGGCATACAGTAGATATGAAGCATATGAACGGTCTGAAGAAAAGCACCAGCTATGAGGGGGTCAATTAGCTCTAACTCTAAACTAGGAGCACCCAAGAGCGTGTATGGCCATGCACTAGCTTTCAGCTCAGTCTGCATTTGGGTTCAAAATGGATCCTACACTTGGCTTGCAAACAAATCAACATGTTTTTGGTGAAAATTTAGGTCTGTATTAAACAGATTCCAGACGTGCCTTTTGTCCTTTTAAAGCTCCCGTAGGGACCCCTTACAATATCTGAGCCACATCTCCCAGCTAAAGCTTGTGACTTTTATTTCAAACGCTGCCACACTTCCCCCTGACATCCCAGCATCAATGGCGGGCGGGCGCTGGAGAAATCGAGCCCAATCAAAAAGGACACTGATGACTGGGATGACTGGCATGTTAGTGGGGGGATATTAAAGCTCTCACAGAGAGGGTTGGGGCCGATCTTGTTGAGATTGGGTCCAGCAGGCATGAATAATGCATTAGGATTGGCACCCAAGTAGCGCTGAATTGCATTCATGTTGAGAGAACAGTACTCCCTTTCTGGCTATCTTGGGCATCCAACATGCCTAATAAAAAAAAAAGAGGAGAAATGGCATGTTTTTCACTCACTCTCTCCCTTGTTTTGGCTCCCTAAAACTCTCTTTTGCCTTCTCTCTCTCTTAATATCTCCCCATCTCTCTCCCTCTCTCTCTTTCTTTTTCTCTCAAACTTTCTTTATTTTTGTTTCCTGTTCTAACCCTACCTCTATCGCTTTCTCTCTCTCTTGAACTCCTCCACCTCTCTCTCTTCCCAATCTCTCTCTCTCTCTCTAGGCAGCAGTATGAGAGATCCAGAGACAGCAGCTGAAAAGTTCCCTCCATTATTTTGGGTAGCTGTCAGATGTCCTGTATTCAAACACACCCTTTTGTCAGTAGGACTCCCACTACTGTATGGAGGAGCCCAGCACGATTGTGAGTGATGAAATGGACAGTTGGGGGAAGTTTAAAAATAAAGGTGTGTGTGTGTGTGCATACGTATGTGTGTGTGTGTGTGTGTGTGTGCGTGCTGGCTTTATAAAAGAGGAACTGAGAACATTTGTTCACATTTCTATCAGTTTCTGCAAAAGTATTGGTCAGATTTATTCACACTTGTTTCTGGGTTCCACAAAAGTTGTGCGCGTATGCACAAACGCACACACACACACACACACACACACACACGTGTCTTTGTGTGTGTGTGTATGTTATGAGTGTTGTGGTGGGTGTGCTTTTATTTCTCTTCCAATTACATGGGACCCGACCCAGATTGCGCGTTGGTCTAACCGCGGAAGTAGATCTATAAAAGACCTGCGTGAAGTTTTGAACATTGCTGGTGGGCCAATTGACACCAGTGAGTGGGGCGTTTGTGTCGCCTGTGTTTAACTGGTTAGTTGCCAGTGTGTGCCGGGGTCGGCAGAGTTTGGGGTTACTGGTTAGTTGCCAGTGTGTGCCGGGGTCGGCAGAGTTTGTGTTTTGTTTGTGCTTGCCGTTGTGGCTTGCACTTAGTGTTGTCTATGTCTGTTTGTCTCTGCTGTCAGTGTACGCATCAGCAGTGTGTCTGTTTGCGTATGTATGTAGCTTATGTTCGTTTTCACTGATTGTTATCTTGCGTATATTCATCGTCCTGTTTTTTGTCAATAAACCATTTAATTTGTTTCAGTATTACTTTGTTGTCCCGTTCATTATATCTTTAGTTAAACTTTGTTACGTTCCTGCGTTTGAGCAACCGGGATGTAATATTGTATGTTAGCCAACCTCATGTTCAATATGTTGCACATTTTGCCATTATTACCAGTGTTTTTTTTTTTCGCCCTCTCGGTCAATGAACATGACTTAGACTTGCTTCTAGGCTCACACAATGCAAGACTCCATGTATTAGCATATTAGCAGTGATGCCAGTACTGCTACACAAGAGATTCCATATTTAGTATCTGCATGGGCATTACAGCACTCAATATTTAAATGTACTCAGTAATCATACTCAATATTTAAATGTACAGTACATGGTAGATGACTTGGTAGTGAAGTGACTTTTGTGTACAACTTTCATGTGCAGTTTCATGTTTGATTGTAAGTGTGTGTTTCTGTGTGTGTGGAGAGTTAGTTTCATGTTTGATTGTAAATGTGTGTTTGTGTGTGTGTGTGTGTGTGTGGCGAGGCACTTTCATGTTTGACTGTAAATGTGTGTGTGTGTGTGCACTTCCATTCATTATTAAGCATGGTAAGGCTTTAATCAGATGACTGCTTTCCTACCTGTCACAGATGGAGAGATAGTAGGAGGTATGTGCGTGTGTACGTGTGTGTGTGTGATGTGCAGTCAGGGTAGGCAAGAGTAGGAAGTGCTTGCCTTGGCAGATCTAGAGAAAGATACATTTCTGAAAAAAAAAAAAAATATAAAAATACTCAAAATAACATCCAAATGTTAAAAATCCAAATTTGTATGCCTCAAGTCCTGCATAACTGTGCGTCTAGGAATTACTATAGAGACAGGTTCTGTTACATAGGCCTTTCGATGGTTAAAAAAGGCCAAAATAGTAGATTTTTGGTGATTGCCAAGTTGCCTTGGTTTCTTGATTGCCAAGACGCATTAACGAACTTTAACCTCATGTTTCCTATCCATATAACAGCCAAACCCATCGTTTCTGTTTGTGTTAACACTTTTTCCTATTTTTCACACCCTTTTTAAAACAATTTGCTGCAGCCATCATGGATTATTTTCCCATCATCTATCTAACTGTGCATCTAGAAACAAATTGCAGTTGTTTGCAGCAAACTCAACCTAATTTCCCCCCTTACAGAATATAGGCAGATAATTTTCTGCTTTTCTCCCCATTGACTTACAGTATATGTACCAGTACATGAACAAGGTGCAGTTTAGGGTTAAATACCATCCAATCACCCAGGGACCGCAGGACTGAATAAATAGTGGTGTGTGCTAATGTGGGGGTCAGTGCACCACAGATGTCCCCACATGTATCGCATACACACACACACACACATGCAGCTCCTAACACTCCACACAGACACACGCACACACACACACACACACACACACACACACAAACACAGTGCCCCCTTGTATTGTAATAGAGACAGGTTCTTTTACATAGGCCTTTCAATGGTTAAAAAATGCCAAAATTGTAGATTTTTGGTGATTGCCAAGTTGCCAGTTGCCTTGGTTTCTTGATTGCCAAGATGCATTAATGAACAGCCAAACCCATCGTTTCTATTTGTGTTAACACTTTTTCATCACCTTCACCTATTTTTCACACCCTTTTTAAAACCATTTCCTGCAGCTGTCATGGATTATTTTCCCATCCCTATTGGATTACTAGTTTGGACAAATAATGACAAACATCTGCTGTGTTCACAGATAGATATTCTCTGCATAGGAATGAATCTACAGTGGTATTTTATAAATCTCCTCCTGTGTAATTAATTAACCTACATTGTACTGTACACACCATTCATTCACTTTACACAACACTCTGCTGTCTGTCTGTGAATCAAAAAGGTCGAGACCATATAAAGTAATGGAGAGAGTATCTATGATTTCATGAAAAAGGAACATCTGTATCAGTTCAATTCAATTTTATTTGCATAGTGCATTTTACAATAAGGCATGTCTCATGGCACTTTACAACCAAGAACACCAATGAGCAACAGGGGCAAGGCAAAACACACTATCATCGGGTTTTTTTTTGTTGTTGTTGTTTTTAGAAGAAACCTTCAGCAGTTCCTACGGCTCAAGGGGCTAACCCAACTGCCAAGGGCGAGTTTTCAGCCTCTCAGATGGTGATTAGTCCATGGTATTAATAGGTCTTGACCATAGAATTATCATAGTAATGAAGAATGTATATTGATAGGACTAAGACATATAAAAGGTTGCTAAAAGATGGTAAAGGAATGTCTGTATCAATGAACATTACAAGGACTAACAGATGCTAAAGGGAATCTGTTTCAGTGAACACTGGTAGGAATAACAGATGCTAAAAGGAATCTGTATCAGTGAACACTGGTAGGAATAACAGATGCTAAAAGGAATCTGTAACAGTGAACACTGGTAGGAATAACAGATGCTAAAAGGAATCTGTATGAACATTGGTAGGAATAACAGACGCTAAAAGGAATCTGTATGAACACTGGTAGGAATAACAGATGCTAAA